>ML784153.1:811750-832350 GCA_009831015.1 Picea engelmannii | reverse complement strand
TTGAACCTATGAACTCATAGGAAGAAACACATGTTCTTAACCATATAAAGAGGTAAGTAACCCTAATTTAGAAAATCAAAATTATTTTCTTGTTATAATTAGCGTAAAGAAGAAAATTAACATTGCTAAAATAAAAGCAAACTCTCAATAATTTGATAGTGAAACAAGATTTTAGGAAATTCTTAAAACTTTGTGGGATTAAAAAAATTGTCACCTTTGAGATATTAAGAAGGTAGAGGATGAAAATGAGAAAAAATAAATAGGGATGATATGTTTTTTTAGCAAGTTTTCTCTCTAATCTCAACAAGTAATCAAGAATTCTTAAGGATTTTCATTTTAGCATGACTATGACACTTAACCAAAATAAAGATTATGATAATCAATCTCAAAAAGTCACTTGTGTTAATTTTGTGTATGCTAATAACTTAAAAAATGTTACTTCATACAAATATCTTGGAATCTACCTTGTCACAAGTTTAATTGGTACTATAACATTGATAAAGTGATTAATGGGGGGTGGAAAACATATTTATAATTTTGGTTTTGAAAATAATTGTAAATCAATAGACCTCTAGTTTTTTTTCCAAGAAAAATATCAGTATATTTTCTATTTCGAGTGGAAATAAAAATATGCAATGGATATATTTGCTCAAAAGAGCTCTGGCTCATAACATTCTCTTCCAAACACAAAGCCTTAAAAGACCACATATGAATTGATCCAAAAAAAAACCACAAGCCATACCAAAGGTGATCGAGATCAAAACAACACTTGAACCATCACTTCAACAAACCAAAAAAAGAAAGAAAGAAACAAGTCTGCCCACATATCAAAAGTTAGAACAATACATCATAAAAAATTGACACCGAACCCCCCCTAAATTTCTTCGCCTAGGAGAGCCCCTTCATTTATCTCAATTGCTTCTTTGGATAAACTATTTTCCTGAGTGTTAAACTCCCTATGGATATGTTGTATGGAGATAGAGTGGAAGGATTCTTAGAGCTCACAAACTCTAGACTGCCATTGCTCAAGCACCAAAAATTCCAGACAAGCTTTACCCAAAAACCAATCAACAATCACCTTAGAGTCCCCAACAATATGGATATCATGTACGCCTTTGTCCTTGGAAAATTTTAATAAGACCCACAATGCCAACAACTCAACATGGGTATTTGACCCAATACCAGAGCCCAATTTACGCCTAAAAAAGTGATCATGGCTAACATGAAGGACACACCCAACCCCACAAACCCTGACATTCCTTGGTTGGCTCCAATGAATTCTCCCCATGACATTTCCTTATTAAAAGTAGGCCCATGCCTTGGTTTAATCGAAACCAACTTATCATTGACTTGTAATTATGCAAAATCCATACAAATTTTATGTGCCACCATTGTCGAACTCCGTTTGATCCCTTCAAATAAAGCTTGATTTCTATGTAGCCATAAACCCCAATTAATAAGAGTAGGAATCTCTTTAAATGCTTTAAGATGATAGTCATGCAACCAAGACCAAAGACAACGATCATAATAGGCCTCATTCCAAGATCCACAACAATTCAAAGAGGAAAGGACCTTCTACCAACACAATTTTGTAATTGGGAAAGTAACAAACAAATGATTAACTGATTCTATATCTTGCTCACAAAAAAAGACATCTATTATATAGACCTCTTGTTATGGAAAAATAATAAACTCCTCTTTGAGACTATTGCCACTCGTAGTTATCTTGCATGATGTGAAGTTTAGGGCTCTAGCATCTCTAGATAATCTTAGAGAAAGATTGAGCAATATTAAATTAAAAGAAATACACCCTATCCTATCCTCCATATAGAAGTGGATCTTCCCCCCATTAAGAATATGACTATGATTTGGTACCTATTGTACAAGCACAAGATAACTAACATGAAAGACAAGAGGCTTCCTAAGGTTGCTTCAAACTACAACCAAAGCCACTCACGACTCAAGAGGGATTGGCATAAAGATGCCAAGTCTTGGATAAAGTATTGGGGAATAGAGGAGGAGGTCACTTTGCATAATATTGACACCATTAATAATACTATTAAATTTAAATTTAAGGAGAAATTGTGGTGTGATAAATAATTAGAGGATAAGAGAAAATGAAGATACTTTAATAATAATCTACTTTAAGGTCATAGTTGAGCCAAAAACCAAATTGGTGTATGAGACCGCCTTGTTTGTGGGATAAGGGACCCCTTTCATGCAATGATTTGATTATTAAAGTCTATGTAGGTGTACATCCCTACCCCCTTTTGGATTTGAACCTATGACCTCCTTGGAGGAAACACATGTTCTTAACCATATAAATAAGTTATTTACCCTAATTTAGAAGATCAAAAGTATTTTCTTATTATAACTAGCGTAAAGAAGAAAATCAACATTGTTAAAATAAGAACCAACTCTCACTAGTTTCATAGTGAAACACGACATTGGACAATTCCTTAAAGATCATAAAATGAAATTTTTTCTCCTTTGAAATATTAAGAAGGTAAAGAATGAGAAACATTTCCTATTAAAATGTCTTATGTAGCTCCATATTAAATCTTATTTTCAAAACATTTATAACAATACCAACCTTCCTAACCTTTCAAATCATTAGACTTTTGAACATAAAAACAAAATTTTAAAGCAAACAAAATATTTCTTTTCATTTCTTTTATTTTATTTTTTAAGATATAATCAATCAAAATTGATGTATAAAAATTAACGATCATCATTATGAAAAGTATATTTTGATATTAAAAAAAAATAAAATAACTAATATAACAAAGTGAATACACAATAATACGTATATATAATATGAACTCTAAATTACAAATATGAAAATTTATATTAATAATGGCTGTAAGATTCATTATAAGAAAATAGTAAAAAAATAATAAATTTAATTAAGATATTAAAAAAAAATTCCATTCCTTCCATATATAAAATCCACATTCAAATATAGAACTAAAATTTATAACAAACAAACAAAATATCTAGAATACGGACAAAAGAAAGTATCTCATTTACATTCTAGAAACTGACAAAAGAAGTATCTAATTTACATTTTAGAAAACTGCCAAAAGAGAGTATCTCGTTTACAATTTACATTAAAAATAAAGGCTACATTTATATGGATTTAAGGCGCTATAAATTTTAAGTCAAATGTGAAAGAAAAATCTCGTGTTCTGGTTTTAAGGTGGTTAGTTGGAAAGGAAAAGTTTCAGGATCTTACATGTTGATGGCACCCAAGAACCTTACACAATTGTTGGTGGAAAATTTATGAGAGATTTAACAATTATTTTAAAATATAGAAAATATTAAATTAAATTATTTTTAAAATATTATATTTTATTTAAATATAGTAAAAAAAATTAACAATATTAGTTTATGGAAATGTACATACCTATTTTATCGAAATTCAAACATGTAACTTCCAAATAATAAACACATATTTTCACTATTATACCCATTCAAGTTATTAAGAGTAAAGCATGTTAAAAGGAAACGATCTTCTTCTTCAACCTTTTTTATATTATAAATTTTACAAGTTTGTTCATCCTAAGGTGTTTTTGGGTTAATCCAACAACTAATTTTACGATGAAAGTCATGAACATTGATTCTAGACAACATAGCTTAAATTCTTTTTACGTTGCACAACTTCACCTCCCACACCATCCTCACCCTCATCTTCATGATAATATCATTAAATTTTAGTTAAAGTGAGATCGAAACTCTTAAAAAATGTCACTTTGGGAATTCCCACATAAAATTTAAGCAAGAAAGTATTGAAAATCATGCTTACACTAATTAAAATAAACTCATCTATCATTAAATCACATTTTGATCAACCAAGTTTCTTCATAATTTTGTTAAAAGCACGTTAATTCACAATTCTCAAAGTTTCCTCAACTCTTTAGTTCCACAATTTCTTAATGAAGTTTGTCTTAACAACATTGTATGTAAATTTGGTAAGGATAGTGATTGTCGTTGAAGTTGCACATATTCTATTACCTTCATCATAGAATCACCCTACCATGTGGTAATCTCCTTGCATATGTTATGGGTGAATTATTTTCTATCCAATGTATAAATCGTTAATGCAGTTTACAAAATTGTGATTTGCAAAAATTGCACCTCGATCCCCCATTGATACTAGCCGAATCAGTGTCTTCCTCCTATGTTCATGCTTGTACCTCTTATGAGGCACGAGAAAAATATCCCAAGTCACATAGGGAGTGATTCTAATGAAGAAGTAACACTTACTACTTTAAATGGCCTCGTTAGAGAAGAACTTGTTCAACAAGATCACCCAACTAAAGAAGAGTTGTAGGTAAAAGTCTTTGTTAGAGATATTGAAGGTCAATTACACTTAAAGAGTGCAGGGGTTCCTCCCATTAATCCTCATGATAGTTTCGATCCTCCAGAGATTGAAGATATTCCCAACCTTTTTTTAGCTAATTTTAGTCCTCCAATGGTTGATCCACATGGTAGTATTGTTGATCAAGTAGGCAAATTTTTCCTAGAGATCCATCTACTTTTATCACTATCTACCTCATTTTAGGTTTGGGATGTCGATTGTTGTAGAATATTCAAGTACATGGGGTGCCAACCCCACTAACCCTAGTGTACTATCAGGGGCACAAATGTCTCATTGGGAACTTTAGCTAGTGAGGCTAATCCTTCTCTCAACATTCCCATGAGTGGTGAAAATGTCTCTTTTGGGGTTCCATTTGTTAGTGCTAGTGTACCTTCCCACCAACCTTCTTTCAGGGGTGTGAGTTCCCTTGGAATTAGATTCTCTTTAGGAGGTGGAAATGTCATCATGTCTAGATTATCTATAGAAAGTAGGGGTTTTCATGCTTCCAAATTTTTTGTTGGGGGCACAACTTTCCCTAATTTTGGGTTTGCTTATGGTGGA
Source organism: Picea engelmannii (assembly GCA_009831015.1). Taxonomy (NCBI): domain Eukaryota; kingdom Viridiplantae; phylum Streptophyta; class Pinopsida; order Pinales; family Pinaceae; genus Picea; species Picea engelmannii. Next base: position 827,429 of record ML784153.1, on the reverse strand, counting down.
ATGTTCACTCCTAGTAAAGGGTGCCAAATGAGTGGTGGGCCTACCTTTGGTGGTGGAAACACCACCAAGGGTAGTTATATCAAGGGTAATTCCATGCATAATAGGAAACCCTAAATCTATGGTTACAACTCCCTTGCCATTTTTGGAAACATTGAATTTTCTTGATCTATCTCATCTAACAAATGAATTGAGAGCTTCTCATCCTTCTTAGCCTCTTATTCCTATTAATTTACCTTTGAACATTCCTAAGTTTGAAGATAAGGTTAGGGAAGATCCTTCAATCCATGTGACGACTTTCCATCTATGGTGTTCTTTGAAATCCTTGATGATGGTTCCATGCACTTGCACCTTTTCCACTGAACCCTTAAAAGGATTGTAGCAAATGACATATTGAATTGCCTTGTGCATCATTTGATTCCTTCTAATCTTTGGAAATGGTGTTCTTAACACATTTCCTATTCCTTATCCACTGTAAGACTAGAACTAAGCTCTTAACATCACTCAAACAAAACACCTCCATGCACAATGATGTCGAATGATTGGAGTTGAGATAATAAACTACATTTTAGTGGATTGGTTTGTGAAGTCACTATTGCCTAGTACTCCTAAGATGTTTCCATATCAAGTGCAGTTACCAAAGAGGAAGTTATCTTAAAAGAATAGCAATTGGATCTAGTTTATCCTCAATCTCTATTATTGTACAAGATAATTTCAAATGTTTCCTGACCTGATACTAAAAAGCATATACCAAGTCCTTCTACTGATGTCATAATAGGAGCCAGTCGAAATGATGAAATCAATTAGGTGGTGAATAAATTTGGATAGATGTCCATGTATTCTACCTTACATGTTACCACACTTGAAACTAAACTCACCACAACCCCAATCCAAACCTCGAATGTTCACACGGTTCACTCTACAAACCAAGAGGATAATCGACAACCCAAAGGGAAAAATAAGCCGCAACAAAAGAAAAAGAAAAATCATGGACAAGGCGATTCATTAATGAAATATGGCTCAAACACTACTATTAGGGGAAAGAAAGAGAAAAATAAGTTGAAATTCCCTTGTAAATTGTGTGGGGTAGCTCACCTTATTCATCAATGCATTAAGATGGAGGATGCTTATTGATGGTTATCCTAGTGTGTTGCTCCGCAACAACAAACAATGAGCATTTTACAAACCCTATTCCCTCCACTACAACAAAAAATGGTTACTAGTAACCCTGTACCCCCACAAGGGGGAAATCAGGGTGCCCCTTCACAAGGGGACAATAGATCAAATGATAGAATTTATATGTGCAATCAAGATGAACATGTCCAAACTTGAGACCTTAATTATGAGGTACTCGAGGTTTGACCATTTGAGAAGGACCCTTCTCCCTCTCAACCAAATGTCCCACTCCAAATAATTAAGTCATTTAGTGATTCGATGCCCCACTCCCCAAGGGTGTTAAATGAAGAACTACATATAATCCTATTGCTCAAGCTACTAAGAAATAAAGTGTTGTTGAGGACTTGGCTCAAGCACCCAGTACCATGTCTTCCTTGTAATTCCTTTAGAGCTTCCCCACATAACATAATTCATTGTTGAATGCTATTGGTTGAATCAATCCCTCAAATGTCAGAATAATCACCTTTTATCTTATTCAAGCCATGCCTAGGCTTCCCACCCATGTCACTTTTTAGATTCAAGGATTGTCTCACTACATGAACATATTTGGAATTATGGGGGATGAAGGAGCCTTGACTTGCATCATTTCATTATATATCTAGAAAGCCTTAAGGTCTCATGATATCACACCCTCAACCACATTGTTGAAAGAATTTGCAAGTTACTCTTTCAAATCGCATGGAATCATCCCATCTATTCCAGTAGAGTTGGGAAGTAAAACTATCTCAATCAAAGTAGAAGTTGTTAATCCTCCTCTTGATTACAACCTTTCTTTGGGATGGAGTTGGATGTAGGCAATGACTATAGTAATTTTGTTAGTACCCAGAGTACTTAAATTCCCTTGTCAAGGGAAGATTATAACTATCAACTAGTTAAATTTCTATATATATGACCTCAATTCCAAGTATAGAATGGACATTCCATTCATTGATGGTTCTACCATGTCATTTGAAGTTATAGGAACTGGGATGTTCAAAGATTCATCCATGAGGGTTAACTTTCCCTCCCTCCACATGTTAACTATGTAGCCTTGATGCTTATGTATGGGATTGTGGGATTTTATTGGTCACCAATAAATGTGTTGTTCCTTTCCAAATGTCATACTTTGGGGTGAATGTTGTGCCATGACAATCAATTCCTCTCAAGTTATCATATTTTGAAGAGCATCAATAATTCATGCTAGGATCTTTGACTTTTGAGTTAGACACTATATATATATATATATATATATAGTCTTGGTCATGCCTTTTTATATAGTGAAATTTGTTTTCCAAGCCATCCAAATGGTCATTATAGATCCCGCTCAAGAATTTTGTCTATGAGAAGAGTATGATCGTTTTTCCTCACCCATCTAGGCCTTAAACCCTCCCAAATCGAATGTTTTGGTCTTACCTTCTAACAAGGCTATTCTTTAAGTAATGAATAGTATATATATATTGTGGGATGATATGCACCACAGATCATATTCCTCCCCAAATTGGATTAGTTAGGCATTGAAGAAGAAAATTTGGTTTTTCCTAAAGAATGCGATTGGTATCAAGCCCCCATCCCTACTCATGAGGTGTATGTGGAGATAAATATGGAAAAAATTTCAAATCCTAGAATCGTTGAGTATGTTATGATTGGAGATAATTTTTCTCCTAAGGAAGTTAAAAGATACATACACTTTTCAAAGAGTTACGGGACGTGTTTGCTTGGTCATACAAGAAATTCCATGCAATGATCCATCAATTGTTGAACATGAGATAAAAACTTATGATAATGTTAGACCCTTTTGAAAAAAATTGTGATGGTTAACCCAAAGAAGTCAATCACCATCAAGGTGGAGGTAGAAAATCTATTGAATTCCAATTTTAGCTATCCTATCCCTCTAACTAAAAGGGTTTTGAACTTTGTTCCTATGGAAAAAAAGTAGGGGATGATCGATGTTTGTATTGATTTTCACAAGTTAAATAGGGCCTACCCAAAGGATAATTAACACACACATTTGATTGATCAGATAATCAATAAATGTGTTGGAAGTGAAATCCTCTCCTTCATGGATGGATTCTTCAAGTACAATCAAATTCAAATTTTCCATGAAGATTAACACACAACCACTTTCATCTATCCTTGGCACATTTTTAGATATTGAAAAATGTTGTTTGGTCTTAAAAATGTTGAAGCCACACTCTAGTGGGTCATGTCACATGCCTTTCATGATATTAAACACATTTTTTAGGTATATCTGGATGACTTAGTTTCTTTTTCCAAGAGAAGAGTTGAGCATCTAGCCCATGTTCATGCAATGTTTGAAATATGTTGGTACTATAAAATCCACTTGAATCATCACAAGTGAATCATTCGTGTTGGGTTTGGAAGGTTTATTAGGGTCATTGTATCCAACAAAGGGACTATGGTGGATCCCTTTAAGGTTGTGACAATATTATGTTTGTCACCCCTCAACTCAATTTGTCAACTTCAAAGCCTTCAAGGGAAAGAATAATTTTTACGAAGGTATATTGTTAATTACACCAAGATCAGAAAAGGTTTCATGCAACTTTTGAAAAAAAGAGAACCTTTTATATGGGTTGATCAAGCACAACAAACATATGATGCTTTGGAAAAAACTCTTTTGTCGACTCCATTGATGAGTCCTTCTGACTACTATAAGGACTTCCTATTTTATCTCATGGTGTCCAAATCAAACATTAGTATAATATTTGTTCAACAAGATGGATAATGTCAAAAGAATGTGATTTATCACCTAAGTAAATGGATTGCTAGACTAGAATTAAGGTACGACCATGTGGAGAAGTTGGTGTTGGAAGTGGTTCACGTTATACAAAGACTCCAACACTATATACTCCTTAGACATACAACAATCACATATTCTAAACCAATGCAACATATTTTAACCCGACGAATATTTGAGGGAAAATATGTCAAATGGATTGTTATATTGCAAGAGTTTGATATGGAATTTTTGTCTTCTAAGTCCAAGAAGTCCTTGGATTTGAATGAGTTAATTCTGGAGCTTCCCCAAGACATTGAGGAAGTAGTGGTAAATGACTCTTTGTTGAACGAACATTTGTTCCCTATTTCTTTGACTAATCCTTGGTACATATATGTACTTGTGTATCTCCATACCTAGAGGTTCAACTCTTATCTTTCTCATGACAAGCATCAACCTATTTACCAACAAGCTCAAAAATACCTCATTATCAACAATACTTTGTATCATCAATGGGTTGACTTGTTATTGCATCGGTTCTTAACCCACGAGGAAGCTCAAATAATTTTGAATCACTTCCATAGTGGAGAATGTGGTGGTCACCTTTCTAGGATGGAAACAACTTAGAATTTTTTTCACGAAAGACACTTTTCAACCTCAATTTTCAAAGATTATATTCAAGCAATCAATAAATTTCATCCTTGTCAGGTATTTACTAAGAAAATAGATGCCCACCTTGCTCTGTTATACCTTGTTGTTACTATCAACCCCTTTAGAAAATGGGGTGTGGATTTTATGGAGTGTCATGTTGCCTCCATTGATGGTCATGATTATATCATTGTGGCCTTCAACAACTTTACTAAGTGGGTGGAATATATGCTAACCTTTTTTAATGATGGTAAGACATCTCTTTTCATATTCAATCACATCATTACTAGATACAATGCAACCAGAGAGATTGCGACTAATCACGATTCTCAATTCCAAAAAAAATGACGATGGAATTGAAAGCCAAGTTGGGTTTTCAATAGGAGCATTCATTACCCTACTATCCTCAAAACAATATTATAGTAAAGTTCACCAACAAGGTCTTGAAGACTATGCTTCAAAGGACAATTAATACGAGTAAACCAACTAGAATATAATGATTTCCAATCTCTTTGGGCATACTAAACCTTAGTGAATATTGCAATGGGTTTCACCTCATTTAAACTAGTTCATGGTGTAGAGGCAATTCTTCCAATTGAATGTGAAATCCCTTAGTTGAAGCTAGCTGTAGAGATATTCCCTAACACCTCAACCAAGGAGGAACATATTGTTTACCAGAAGCACCTTGATGAACATCATTTGGATGTTTTCATAAAAAAGAGTCTCATAAGAAGTGTGTGAAGGATCAATATGATAAAATAATTCATCCATGCATATTTTTTGAAGGAGACCTGGTCCTTGCATATGATTAGGATAAAGATATGCTAGGTGTAGGAAAGTTCAATACTATATGGCATGGCCCTTATATAGTGAGACACACCTTTCATAAAGGATAATAGCTCCCCTCACCCCCACAAAGGAACTAATGAGTTGGTTTACTATGAAGGGACTCCATTGGATGAGCCCCATAATGGGATTTATCTAAAGAGGTATTATGCATAGGAAATAATGCCTTGCGATACCCATGTACATGTTGTATTATAAGTTGTCTTTAGCTTCTTGTTTTATTCTATTTTTGTTTCTCATTTATGCTTAAAATGATCGTTTTCTTAATCAACATAGGTTATTCGATCTCCCTGTATTTGTAGGATTCACAGGTAGTGCTAGTTGGTGCACTCAGAACCCTCCTTTACCACTTGGGCTATTTATTCCCCTATCGATTAATTGTCAAAGTCAAGCGGAATTTGTAATAGTCTTGTGATCAACAATGTTACAGAGTATAAACAAAGTTACCAAATTAATGAGAACTCTCCAAAGTTGTCATTTTGTTAGAGGTCATATTTAGTGGTTGTTTTTTCAAGAGAAAATTTTCTAATTTGGCCAATTTTTATAAAATATTTAGAAATTTAGGCTAATTTGTTTTTTCATATTTTCATTAAAAATAAAAAATTTGTAGCCTAATTTATGATAACAATTCTCTATATATTTATACTTTTCGCCTAAAAATAAAATCTTTCCATGAATATATAATAGGAATTCTTAGCATTTTTGCTAAATCCATGATTACACATCTTAAATTTTAGGGAGTATTCACTACATTTGATGTTTTAGGTAACTATTGATACTCTTGGGAATAACATGATATTCGAAATTACACACATATTTTTATGAGACAACATTTTTCAATACTTTACTTGACTTTTTCATTCACGTATTTCAACATGTAGATGGTATACCATGTTGTATATAGGATTTTCATACGAGTTTTTAAGAAAAATGAAGAAAATATTTTATGTATTCTAAATACATTTTCCATTGCCATTGTTTTTTGTTGTAAGTTATCTCTAATTTCTATGGATGGTTGGTTTTGTTATAAATATTCAAACATATAATTTTAATTTATTTTTCCAATGATGCACAAGTGACACTCATGTATTGGTCATGTCACGTAAGTTTCAAGGTAGTAACAAAATAATAATGGGTTATCGCCTAACATAAATGATTTTTTTTTTTTGTAAATATGATTTGGTCGCCAAATTTTTTGATAAGCTACAATTTATATGATTTGAAAAAAAAACATTGCTACCAGTAGCACCCTTTTCTTGGGGGGTCGTTAAAATTGTGACTTGTTTGAAATCACGATCTCGACAACCGATACCATTGTGGACAATTGACCCTTGAATCGAAAAGTGATGCTTCTAGTAGCACCAATTTAATTTTTGGAGTTAAAAATTGCGACTTAATTGAAACCATGGATTTGAAAATTGTTAGAAAAACAGGACCATGGAGCAATAAAATAAAACAAATGCGGAAACAAAACACAGAAGATACACAATACAATAGAGACATAGATTTACGTGGTTCACCCAGTGTGGGCTATGTCCACCAGAGAAATTGCTAGGTCCTTCCTTTATTATTATCCAACATATGAAGGGATACAACCTACAACAAAACCCACTGTAACTTCCTATTCTTTCTCTCACAGTCTCCTCTTTGAGAATACAATACTCGCCATCATACATAGCCGCAATACATTTCCCTCATAAAAGAGGGTTGCCTTATAGGGCAAAAAACCCTAACATAATTTCTACTATTAGATCTGTGACCTTATAATGAATGGTCCAGATTTACAATGAAATTACAATATACTTTTACAAGGCAATTTTCCTTCGAGGGCTTTGCCCCCAAACCCCCATCGAGGGACACTAGGGGCTCGCTTGCCCCCAGACCCCCCAGTCGGGGGGATAGCCCCCCCAAACCCCGCAGAGGGGGTACCCCCCTCTGCACTCCCCCGCGTGGAAGAGTGTACATACTTCTGGGGTGTAAATACTTCATGGGGTATAAACACGGCTGAAAGTAAAAGACCTCTGAATCAGGAAGATAATCAGGCTCCATAACCAACAAAAGTTGATATCATTACAAATAAAAAAGTTAAAATTGACTTCCAAGTGGTATTACTTGAAAATTTATTAATCAGTTAATTGTTTTTTTTAATTTACATTAAAAAATAAATAAATTGGAAACAAAATCCATAAACAATTTTTATTTTAAAAAATGAAAAAATAACACCTTTTTAAATAAAAAAGCATAAGACAAATTTAAAAATAAAACTTTAAAAAATGAAAAAAAATAATCTAACACCCTTGAAAAAATAAAATTAAAAAAAATGTATTAAAAAAACTCAAAAAACAAACTAAAAAACAATTTTTTTTTAAACACTTATCGCCTTACGGCTCCAAACCCACAGAACATAGTATTTACACTTTTACTCTGTTGGAAAATTCCCACTTTGCAATCTCATAATGAATCTCTATTACTAGCAGATGCTCACGCCAATCTCTTTTTGCATTAACAAGCTTAATTTATCAGAACCTGTGATCTCTGTTGATTTTCTTTTGAACAGACGAAAAAATCTCTTCCATGTGGCCGGAGTAGTGTTTCAGGGTTCTAAATATTTGGGCACTCTGACGAGTCACTCTAAAATGATTTAAATCATGGTTGATTCTTTACCGATGAAGGATTTCATATTAAACTCATAGTATATGTGTGGTCCAATCTACAATTGATTGCCATCGTTGGTTGATGTTCTGATGGGAAAATTTGATCTCTTGTCAGACTCATTCAACTCTTAATCTTTGTCATTGATCGTCACAGGATGGATGAGCCATATCTCATTTCAGAATGTTGTGGTCATAATGGAATTTGAAGTGAGACTCTGAATTGGATTTCCGATGGATGGTGTAGATTGCTCTTCGGAGTTGGTGCAATCGTCTAATCTCCACCATTGATCCTTTTCCCTAATGAATGGTCGTCATAATGCTATGTTCAAATTTGGTTGTGTGACAAGTTCTGATGATGGTCCGATTGAAGGCGGATCTTCCTCGAAAGACCAGTCTGATGAACAACTGAATCTCACTCTCAGAGTATTGTGTTGGAGTGATGGTGTGGCAGGAGTTACGAAGGCTCTGAAAAACACACGATCTGTTCCTTTCGGGTTTCTATGGACAATCAATAAGATCCTTCGATCTAGTGAGACTCCTCTCCCATATCTAATCTCAAACGTCGGTTTCTAAACTTCTTCAATTGGTTTGGATTTCACGCAGTAGGGCTCCAATATCACATTAATCCCTGCAATTTTGATTACCTGCACTCGTATACACAACATATACATATAATTCGATAATCCTGCGAAGAGAGCATGAATTTATCAAACACATTCTTTATTCAAACGATGGAAGGAATGAAATTTACAGCAGGAATGCTAGATTCCTTCTCTGTCTCTTAGAATTCTGAAACACACACGATCTTACCACACTTACACACACAATTTCTCTCCCCTCTCTGTCCATTACAATCATACTAAAAAATACAATCCCAAGCCCTCGGTAGCTCACAAACTAACAAACACATAGTCATCCCAACAAAACCTAAAATCTAGAAATTGTTCCTAAATATCAACAATAATCTAAACTATTCGATACACCCTCTAGAAATATCTTAGCTATTACAAAATATTAGGGAACCAACTCCTTTGGAATTTTTTTTGTGACCCTTAGGTCAATCTCAAAAATTACTGGGAATATGGTCTTGCATTAGATTCTTGAGGAAGAAAAGAACCGTTCATGAGATCTTCAACATTTATACCATACTTGGAAATTTCTGCTGATGTTATCCAAGTAGCATTCTCCACTGGCTTCTATTACTGGAAACTATCTTTTCATAGGCTACATAAGCATTTATGAAATATGCATCTTCTTTATACATTTCTTTCAGTCCATCAAATCCTAAAGTGTTGACTTGAAACTCTTGCAAAATCAAATTAATCCTACTCAATGCATCAAAAACGTTTTTTTCCTTACCACTGATATGCTTAATCACAAATGAAAATTTCTGCAGAAATTCAACCCACTTAGCATGTATTTGATTAAGTTTTGGTTGACTACTTATGAATTGTAATGCATGATTACAATGTATAGAACAAATTCTTTGGGCATGAGATAATGTTTCCATTTCTTCAGTGCTTGGACAATTGCATAAAATTCCTTATCATAAGAAGAATATTTTTTCTTAGCCTCATTCAAAATTTCACTAAAATATGCAATTGGTCTATTTTCTTGACTGAATACAACTCCTATTGTAGTTCCGCTAACATCAGTCTCAACTTGGAAAAACTTACCAAAGTATGGAAAAGATAAAATAGGTTGTTCAATGATCTTCTTCTTCAATAATTTGAAATTCCTATCAGTTGTTTCTATCCATTTAAATGGTTCCTTTCTTTCCTCGATTGTTTTCACAATTGGAGAACATAATTTACTGAAACTTCTTATAAATTTTCTATAAAAACTCACTAAACCATGGAAACTCCTTGCCTCAAACACATTTCTTGGAGTAGGCCAATTTACTATTTCTTGCACTTTTTCTGGATCCATCTTCAAACCATCTTTACATATCACAAATCCCAAATATATCATCTCATCCTTCATAAAACTACATTTCTTAAAATTGATCAGAAACTTATTCTTCTATAAAGTACTCAAAACAATCCTAAGATGTATCAAATGTTCTTCTCTTGTTTGACTGTATATCAAGATATCATCTAAATAAACTATCACAAATTTTCCAATGAATTCTTTCAAAACTTTGTTCATCAATCTCATGAAAGTACTTGGAGAATTTGTGAGCCCAAAATGCATCACCAACCATTCATACAATCCACTATTAGTTTTGAAAGAAATCTTCCATTCATCCCCTTCTCTAATCCTTATTTGATTATACCCACTTTTCAAATCAATTTTTGAAAAATATTTACCACCACTCAAACAATCTAACAAATCATCAATTCTAGGAAATGTAAATCTATGCCTTATGGTGATCTTGTTGATTTCTCTTGAATCAATACACATATTACACCCTCCATATTTCTTTGGGTTGAGTATTGTTGGAACAACACATGCACTCAAACTCTCCTTTATAAATCCTTTATCCAAAATCTCTTGCACCTGCTTCTTTATCTCTTCATTTTCCGGTGGTGTCATTCTATATGCTGCTTTGTTAGGAAAACTTGCTCCTGTAATTAAATCAATATGATGGATGATAATCCTTATAGGTGGTAATTCATTTGGTAAATCATCAACTATAATATCAAAAAATTCATCTAACATAGCCTTAACTTCTTCAGAAAAATCATCCAAATTTGTACTTGTAAGTATTACCTTAGGTTTTCCAATTAATGCAAAATGTACCTCTTCTTTCTTTACTTCCTAGAGTATTTCCTTTCCACTCATTAGAAATATACTAGGACCAAATTCCTCTTTGGATCCTTCATCCTGCAAAGGAAACAATACAAGCTTGTTTCCATCTTTCTCAAGAGAATATGTATTCCTCTTGCCATTGTGAATAAATTTTATGTCATACTTCCATGGTCTTCCCAACAAAACATGGTAGGAATCCATGGGAATTATGTCACATAACACCTCATCCTTGTAGCTACCAATTTGAATTTCCAAATTACACTGCTCATTCACCAAAATTTGGTGTCCCTTCTGCAACCAGGACACTTTGTAGGGAGTGGGATGCACGGTCCTCTGTAGTCCCAACTTCTCTACCATCTCTATGGAAACCAAATTATCTATACTACCACTATTTATAACAACTTTGAAACAATTACCTATTAACTTGCATACAATACTGACTAGAATTTTCCTCTGGGACGGTTCCTTAGCTTCCTTCTCTAATTTGATCATAACTCTTTTCAGCAACAATGACTCTCCTACCTCAAGAATTTATTCTTTTGTGACTACATTCACATTCTCTCCCTTGGCTTCTGCAATATGTGCACTTCTTTGAATTTCTTATTTGTTTTTTGGACAATCCCATGACATATGGCATATATTTCCACATATGTAACACCTAATCTCTCTGCCTCCTCTACCTCTACTCATGGATAAAAATCTTATGCTTCTAAAGTCTCCTCTTCTTGATGGTTGGGTACTTGAGCTCGAGTTTCTCCCTTCATCTTTTGGAGTCTAAAATATTCCTCTGTGACTGGATTGTCCTTTGCCTCTTGTTGGACCTCTTCCTCTAGTTTTCTGGCCAAATTCTTCTCTACCTTCAAAGATTCTTGGTAGGCATAATCAATTGTCTTCAGTAACACAATGCTAATCTAATATTGTATGTCATACCTCAAACCATTAATGTATCTGCCAACCTTTTCAACATCTTCCACAATATGCCCAACTCTAATTGTCAATATGTAAAACTCTTCTATGTATTCTTTCACAGTCACACCCTTATGTCTAGGGTTCTACAACTATCTGAACAGGTTCAACTGGTAATCCTTAGGCATGAACTTGATTTTGAACTTAGCAATCATTTTGTCCCAATTCCTTATTTTTCTTTTCGCTTTTATGTTTATGTCTGCTTGTAATTCATCCCACCATAATGTTTCATTCCCTTTCAACCTTGTCATGACATACTTCACCTTTTTCTCTTCATCTACATCCTCATAATCAAAATATTCTTCAAGAGAATTAATCTAATCAATAAATTCTTCAACATTTAAATTACCTTCATACACTGGTACCTCTACCTTTGGCGTGACACCAAAATTTGCGACCACCCTAATCAACATTTATTCTATTATTTCTTCTTCTTCTTCTTCTTCTTCCCTAGAGGTTGTGGTCTCTTCACTTTCACCGATATCTCTTGTATTAGGTTCTCTCTTCATGGAAGTCTCCATTGCTTCCATCCTTGCTTGGATTTGTCTCATATCCTGTTGAAATTCAACATTTTCAACTGGTATGCCTCAACCTCTTCTTCTAGGTAACATCTTCTCTTCTCACGAGCACTCTCTAGCGGTATCATTATCTAATACCAAAATGATGGCATTACAACCCCAAACCCACAGAACAAAGTATTTACACTTTTACTCTGTTGGTGAATTTCCACTTCATAGCCTCAGATCAAATCTCTATTTCCAGTAGATGCTTGCGCCAATATTTTTTTTTATTAATAGGATTAATTTCTCAGAAATTGCAATCTCCATCAATATGATTTTAAACGGATGTACAAATCTATTTCACATGGTCATAGTAGTGTTTCGGGGTTCTAAATATTTTGGCTCTCCAATGGGTCACTCCAAAATACTTTAAATTGTGACCGTTGATTCTTTGTCGATGGATGGTTTTTTAGATCTCAATCTCAGAGTATATGCATGGGACAATCTGCAATTGATCGTCACCGTTGGTTGATGTTTCGATGGACGAATTTGATCTCTTATCATACTCATTCAACTCTTAATCCCCGTCATTGATCGTCATAGGATGGACGATCCAGATCTCATTTCAGAATGTTGTGGTTAGAATGGAATTCAAACTGAGACTTTGAATTGGATTTCCGATGTATGACACATATATTTCTCTTTGGAGTTGGTTCAATCATCTAATATCCATTGTTGATCCTTTTCCCTAATGAACGATTGTAACTCCCTGTCAGAATGATATGTTCGGAGTTGGTTGTGAGACAAGTTATGATGACGATGGATCTTATTCAAAAGACCAGTCCAATGAATGGTTGGATCTTTCCCTCAGAGTATTACGTCAGAGTGCTAGCGGGGACAATCCCCCTATTACTATACTGGGTCAGAATATAGACAGAGCACTGAATTCCCTTAAAAGATAGTCTTAATCCTAAACTACCCCAAACTATCTGAATAGAAAGATAAAGAGAGAAGAAGGAAAAGTGTACTTTAGGCCCTAACGTCCAATGTAGACTTCCTTCAACTTTGTAGCTTCCTAAGATGTAGGTCTCCTCCCAAAGCTGACCTGCAAGAACAATTAGACAAACAATGATACAAATATACCATCTTTATTTATCAATGTTAGAATTCAGATATAAACATAGATACATTAATCAATCAAAGATATAAATACGCAAAATATTGGGACAAGAAAATAACTCTTTTATTCAAACTGAAGATTAAAGTATTACAACCTTCTCATCAGCGGACACTCCACGAACTAGGTCCGGGCTCCTCTTACTGCTGCTCCAAGTACATCATTCCCATGATATCTCTCACAATGAACTGATCTCCTTGGGAAAAGGGAAGGCATTTTATAGCGAGAGAGTTGGAGGGGGAATGCTGAGGCCAAATATCAGAAAGCGCCACAAAGCTTGGGCTAGAAGAGGAAGGGATTTTGGTAGAGTTTCTCTATTCTCTTGCTTTATTATAGAATGGGACCCCAAGACCTCTTTTTCTATGAAAAATAGATGGTTATTCAGTTTGGGGACAAGCTACAATGGGTAAAATGGCTGGGAAACCCTCGAAAGCCTGTAAACTCTGCCAAATTCCTTGTAATGTTTTTAATTTTTGCAAATTTTGGAGGTAAACGAGGGATGTTTAGCATGAAACCTACGTATGTACGTGGGATGTCTAGTATTAAACATGTGTGTGTACATGGGAAGTAGTGCAGCAGGGTGCGTACATGCTCCAAAAAATGTTTTTTTAAAGGGAGATCCTCAACAGTAATTTGGAAAATTGTGCAAGTAGAAAGGCTAATGCCCTATATGCATAGGTAAGGAATTTTAGGGCTATAAAATAGAGTGAAGGTTTGGAAGGAGTTAGGAAGGCTTTGAAAAACACATGTTCTGTTCCTTTCGGGCTCGGATGGACAATCAATAAGAGCCATCAATATGGTGAGGCTCCTCTCTGAGATTTAATCTTGACTGTCGGTTTCTAAACTTCTTCAATTGTTGGATTTCACACAGTAAGGATATGATCTCTCATTGATCCCTACAATTTCAATTACCTGCACTCGTATATACAACATATACATAGAATTCAACAATCACATGAAGAGAGAATGATTTTCTCAAACACCAATCTTTATTCAAATGGAAGGAATGAAATTTATAGCATGAATGCTTGATTCCTTCTCTATCTCTTGGACTTATGAAACACACACGATATTACCACACTTACACACACAATTTTTCTCCCCTCTCTGTCCATTACAAACATATTAAAAAATATAATCATGAGCCTTCTGTTAAGCCATAAACTAACAAACCCTAAATCATCCCAACAAAACCCCAAATCTAGAAATTGTTCCTAAATATCAACAATAATCTAAATTATTCAATACACCCTCTAGAAATATCTTAGCTATTACAAAATATTAGGGAACCAACTCCCTTGATAAAAAAATTGTGACCCTTAGGTCAATCTCAAAAATTACTGGGCAGATGCTCCTACATCAAACAATTAAAAATAAAAAAATAAAAAATAAAAATAAAAACTTTGAAAGCTAAAAAATGGCTTAAAAAAATAAAATTAAAAAGCTAAAAAAAAACAAAAAATATGAATTGGGTTAGGAGGGGAGGGGGGCTGGGCGGGTGGGGGTGTGTTTCTCATAATCACTTTTCCCACCCCTTGTACCAACCAAAACCTTATCATCTCTTCCCGCTCCCTCTCTCTTACCCGTCCCCTTCCCCCTTCCTCCCTCTCTCTACCCCTTATCATAGAGAGTCAATTAAGTCGTAATTTTAACTCCAAAATTAAAATTGGTGACTACTGGAAGAATAATTTTTTGATTCGAGAGTCATTTTTTCGCAATGGTATCAGTTTTCGAGGCTATGATTTCAAACAAGTCACAATTTTAACCATCCCCCAATAGAGATTGCTACTGGTAGCACCACTTTGTGATTAAGGGGTTGATTTTGGTGTTTTTTACCAAAAAATATGGGTTTTTTAGGCTAGAGTTTTTGTTTTGAGGTCACAGTTCTCATTAATTTGGTAACTATGTTTATAGTGTTATCATAAAACTATTTTCAACATAAATATTGCTTGGTATACAACATCTATTGGTCCACCTCAACTCACAACTTGTAGTGTCTTAGTTGGGAAATGTCTACATGCCCATGATCCCATGCTTCTTCGAAAGTTTGTACAAGTGAGACTCCTAGAACACCATTTTGAACTCATCACATGTGTTCATGTTCTAAGTAAGTTTAATGAACTTACCGATTCATTAGAAAACACATTTTACATTGGAATTTGTCACACTAATAATCATAAAGCATGCAACCACATATTAACGAAAAAGTTGCATATACAAATATAGCCAAAAGTGTGTGTATATATATATA
>ML784153.1:789430-811732 GCA_009831015.1 Picea engelmannii | reverse complement strand
GAGAGAGAGGCATCCATCATGTAAGATATGTCAATATCAATATAAACTGAACTATACATGTTTCTAATGATAAAAAATGGGTTGATACATGTTGATTATTCTAGCTAGAGAAAGAGGACTAATCATTTGCATCTAGTTCATCATCTTGAGAATGATAATATATGATTCTAGTAGCCACATAATGTAGAAGTTGCTTCCACCATAGTGGTGCTCCTACAACATGCTTGTGAAGATCCTCTAGAATCTCCACTAGACATGTCCTAGGGACTCTAAGAGTCAATCCCTCATTGTTGCACTGAACCTCTTAGATAACTCTCCTTGTAGCCATAGGATTTGCACCTCCAACTAATCTAGTTGTTGAAGGCTAGTTCTCTTTTCCTCATCTAGGTTGGTGAGAATTTCAAGGGAATCCATCTAGGTGAATAGTTCCTTGTAGATGTTTGAATTGGTTAAGATTGAAACAAAAACCTCACAAGGTTATGAATCCCCATGCATTTTTATAGAGGCGGTATTCCTCTTTAACTAAAAGATAAATCTTGAATATCTTGGATTAGGGAGAATACTAAACAATAAACCCCAAAATATTTATTACATTATTTTATATATGGAAAGGTTATTTAATAATCCGATGTGATCTTTATGTGCAACAAGAAGTCTTTTAACAATAAAAAGATTGAAGGAAGGATTCAATATCATAAAACATGTATCCTCAACATCATATATACAACACTCTTAATCACATACAAATAATGGATACATCCATATCTTCTCACAAGAAAAATGAGAGAATAATTCTGATCATCTCAAAGAACTTTAAAAAATTTATGAATTTAATACTGAAAAAAATTGATAGGCAAACTCCAAAAATCTCATCCTCAGAGATCCCAAGATCTGAAAAATCATTAATGTAAAACCCCGAAGCAGGTCTTTGTGGAGTTTTGTTTATGAAAGATATTCAACAATACACAAAATCTATTTAGTAGTCACATACATGTCTATAAATAATCCATGATCATATAAGAAAAAGTCTTGGAAGATTACAAGAGAAACACTCAATAACTCAACCTTATGTTCAATTCAAAAATATGAACAAAAAGCCTTGAGAAAGTGGTGTAGAAGAAGAATAATAATAGAGAAGATGGAGATATATGTTTGTTTATTAGAATCTTGGCTGCATGTTGATGGCTGGACCCTTCTGTTCAAATCTTCTTTCCTGATAATGCAACCTTCTCTAACCCCTTTGATGAAGCCCTTTCTTCCTTTTTAAAATCGGTTCTTATAACTTCTTGAGTAGTTAAGGATTTATCTTTCTTGGAATAACCACTTTAATTAATGTCTCAATAAATTATCATTAATTAATTTTTAGCATTTACATTCATGTCTTGAAGTGGGCCTTTTTCATCTTTAGTAAAAGTCTTTTAAATAAACTTTTGTTTTTGAAAATGTTAATTGACTTCCTTTTAAAAGAGATAACTGTAATTTATTTTTTTGGAAAATATATTTAACTTTTAAGCCATGGAAATCATTTTAGATGTAATATTGATCATCTTATCTTTCCAATGATTCCTCCTATGCGATATTTCGATTTCGAGATCTCAAGGTATGAGCTCGTGAAGTCAAGGTAACAACCAGATTTATCAGTAAAGCATAATAATATTGTCGATTGTTATTTCAATTCATGAGAAAATTATGGCCAATTTCAGCTCTTAATACCTATTCCATCATATTCCTCATCGAATTAACTTTCCAACGAGGTAAATATTTCCAAAATACGACTCCCGGATATCAAGTTATGGCCTTCGGAACATCAAGACTCAACATTCATCGACCAACTTTCATGGGGCAATATGGGCCCTTGATTTCAATTTTGTCCTTCTCCTTTAAAAATTTCAATTTTTTCTAGAAAATACATATCCCACATGCACGGGGATATTGGTATTTGATGGTATATATTAAAACTTTTATTATGATTTACATGAAGAGGCTATGAAGACTAGGACATTTGACCCCTTAGAAGCTTAGTGAAATAATTAAATATTTTCACGACCCAGTCATCCTTCAATAGGCACCCAATAATCATCCAGTCACCGATGAATCAACATGAGTAAAAAATGCACATCATTGCCACGTGTCAATGTGTGATAAGTTACCATGAACTTCCACATGTCACCACTTGATTGGTTTCCACATGTCACACTCCCATTCATTTCCATGTGTCACCAATACTTGGCTGCCATGTGTCACCAATGCTTGGCTTCCACGTGTAGTGATTTTTATTGGTTAATTATATGATAAATTTAGGATAAATGGTTAAGGGAATAAGTGGATGAGAGGTGAGATCAAGTGGAGAGGGTATATAAAATGGGGGGGGGGTGGATATGAGAGTGGTAGAGGGATAAGGTGAGGTAGGATGACATAGGGAGGAGGGGATATATGAGGCTGACGGAGTCGGGTTGGTGGTTTGGGGGAGTGAAGGAGGTGAGGGAGGTGAGGGAGTCTGTCAACCAATGGAGGTGATGGAAGAAGGGAGGGGAGTGGAGAGATAAGGAGAGGAGAGAGAGGCAGGTTCAGAGGTGATGGGGTGTGTGTATATATAAGGGTTATGAACCCGCAGAGGTATGAACCCGCTATGATAATGAGGAAATGAAGGAGGGGATAAGGAGGGGAGTGAGGAAATAAAATATGAAATAAAATTAAATGTTTGTGTAGCATGGATACGACAGAAGATTGCAATGCATTCTAATGATGTTGGAAGTTTAAACTTGAAAAACAATATGTACGAGACTGTGATATAATGTAAGAATAATCTAAGCATTGGTTCATTTTGGCGGGAGTGGAGTAGAGAAGAACATTTTTGAGGAAGCACTCTTTTGGCATTTAGAAATAAACCTGGCTACCTTGAGCATACAAACTCATATTTTGAATCTGAAAAATGCTTAACGAAGCTGAGACTGAGGGATATGTAATGAAGTTATAACTGTTCAATTTTTTCTTCTTTTGATATCAATATTTTTATTATTCCAGGAGAGAGAAAATATAGGTGAACAAATTTTGATCAACAACTGGCTCCAACTGCGGGACAATAACCCCTTGTGGGTTACTTAGAACACCAAAATATGAAGACCAGTTGCCTTCTCCATTGGGCTATGGAGTCATATTCACAATAAATTCTTGCAATTCTTATTTCACGAAGTTAACTTCAAACATATCCTTAACTTAGTGACTACTTCATTATGCAAAAATTTAATTTAAAAAATAAACTTATGTATAAAAAATATCTACCTACCCTATCTTACTTGAAGGGAAGGAACACTTTCAAGTGTAGGTAGATTTCCAATGGATCCATTCAAGCATCATACTGATCTACGGAATGAGATCTAGAACTATGAACATATTGAGGCTTGTACCAATGAGTCAGGGGCACTCTCAATGTGTATTGGAGAAAAATTGAACCAGATGCGCTCAAAATTTGATTTCATTGTTTGGCCAACAATGCTTTGGAACCATGATTCAATGAAATCAACTCTTGGTTTATTAAGAGTGCTGCTATCTTTGATTGGATAAGGAATTTCCAAATTCAACATACTTTCATATTTCTCTTTATCACTGACCACATCCAAGATTTTTGATTCACTGGTGATGTCCTGAAAAGATTCTTCCTTCATGGAATGGAAATATTTCTCATCATTTTTCTCAAGATTCATTTCTTCCACCAATTGTTCTTGATGCAAATTCTCTTGTGACTTTTCATCATCTGTTGCAAGGATGAAATTGTTTTTTGCATTGCATGGAGGCTCCTTGATTTTATTCTCAAATTTTCTACTTGAAAGATATTCATATGGAGCATATGAAAGGATGAAATATTGATTATTTTGCGTCCATATGGGAGAGGGTGGGTGGGAACACTTTTCAGAAAATAAAGTTTCTAACACATGTCAACTGGTAATGGTCCCACACAACACTGAATGGAACCATTCAAGAGCATTCCCAAGCAAAGTTTGTAAAAATAATCAACATGTAATATTGTCTTCAGTGAGATTGAAAACATCACATATACATTTCAATATAAACAAATGCTACTATGCATCCTCTGAAGTATTCCCAAAGAATGTAGAAAAAGTTTCAATAGGAATATTGGGCATCTGAAAATCTACTTCTGGCAGATTTAAAGGGCCTCTATGTAGTCACCTTCTGTTGGAAATATTACTATTTTCAACTCACTAGTTCAATGGTCGTTAATTGGAGCTAGTTCTATTTTAGACCATCACTATTATGCATGCATTCCTAAGAAAAAGCTCATTGCTTGTTCACTTTTCTTAATTATGGAATGTTATTTCCTATATGAGTGTATATCACTCATTCATTGTATCATTATTGATTAGCTCATTGGAGTAGTGTGAATATATTTTTTCATTCTTCCATATTGAATCTCTCATCCTTTCCTTGATAAGATTTGTTTGTACTTGCTTTATCTAGGTCGCCTGTGCATATTTCCATGAAACATTGACATGGTATCAGAGCCGAGCTACTTGAATAAAACCATACAAGCTAGAGAATAAGAAAATTAGAGTTTCAGTGAGCATAATCTGTGTATTGAAAAGTGTTTTACTCTCTCCCTGTTGAAAGGTGCGATAGTAGAAGGTGTCACACCCTCTCGCTATCGAAAGGTGTGATAGTCGCAGGCACCCTTGTGAAATTAATTTTTTCTGAATTATGTCATAGTGTTGCACTTTGTGAACTACCAAAGTGCGACACTAAGGCCAATGTACACTATATCCTTGAGTAGGGTGCAACACCCTTCAAAAATTGACTTTTTTGCAGTGATTTCTCAAGATTTTGACATGCAAATTGAGGGTTAATTTTTAGGGTTTTCAGAACTAGTAAGAGGGATGGATACGAAACCAATTATTCAGTCAAACTTGGTGATATTTCTCACACCATAAAATTATTTTGAATGGAATATGAAGGCCTAATTCCAACTCAAAAGGAAAGGATTTTACAATTTGACGATGGCGACAGAAACAAAACCTACATTAGAGATTGAGAAGACCAGATTGTTGAACCGTAAGGATGAGGCCACATGACTTATTCTTGAATTAATTTCAATTGATTTATGGTTTCATGTTGCCACATGCAAGACTCCAAATGATATATGTACCACCTTGGAAATTCTCTTTGGAAAGCAAGATGAGATGAGAGGTCATATGCTTGAGGTAGAGTTGAATACCTTGGATCCTAATTTTTTTAATAATATACAAGATTTATATACCAAGTTTAAATATTTTGTATTGAGCTTGGAATCCTTTGGTATTGATAAGTCTAAACAAGAGGATCAAATTATTCTAACAATCTTGGCTCGACTAGGACTAGAATATGTTTTCTAGGTATCCACTTTCCCTTCTGGCAGATATCTCTTGGGATTAAAGTGGAATATGCTTACCTTGTAGCAGTTCATTGATTCTCTCACACATAAGTAGGAAAAAATAATTCGTATGGGTCTAATTAAGGAACCCAAAACACATGCACTCACCATGCAAGATGGAAAAGGGTCATCCAATAAAAAATCCAACCAGAAAGGAAAGGAGAAACATAAAGAAAATGAGTGATATTCCAACCCCTTCAAGGATTCTTCAGGTTCCAAAGATTCTTCAAATTCCAAAGAGAAGAATAATAAGGGAAAACAATGGACTTATTGCAATAAACCAAATCGTGAAGAATCCACATGCATGAAGAAGCAAATCGATCTTATGGCGCAAGTACTTCATCAAAACAACCTTGGAAACTTCATTCTTGAAGGAGCTAAGAAGAAGACGAAAGAATATCATGCTCCTAATAAAGGTAATAATCTAGGTGGAAATCGGTGGCCACCCACCTATTCTACTGGCTCAAAACAAGGGTTTCCACCTTGGCAATTTTTCTACATAGTTTCGGGTCCTAAACTTTTGGGGTCGTTTTGAGGCCCTAAACAACGTTTTTTGGGCTTGAAACAACCACACTATATGATTTATCCAGAGTGTGATGAAAAAATGTGTAGTACTCAGATAGACCTTTCAAACAAGCTATCGTGTGCCCCAAACAAATATCGTATGCAAAATTTACACCCTTGGGAAGTTGACGTACCAACTTACCCCATTAGAGCCCACATGACTTTTGGAGTTTCATCTTCCAGGGTTAGGGTTTTGGATTTTCTTCATGTTAAAAATGCCTCTAGAGACTCATTTTAAACATCATCATCTTCTTTCTAATGAGCGTATCCATCACATCTATTCTCAGAGATAAGATGCTACCATTCTAGATAGTCATTCACTCTATAATTTTACAGTTTTTGTACATTCTCTCATTAATAAAAAATGTGCATTATTGTATCTCTATGTTTATTGCAATGTCAATGTACATTTAATTTTTATATATCTGCCTTCATTTCGTTCTCAAGATAATCTAGATCAGTGGTATCAAAGCATGCTACTCCTTTTCATTTCTTAGTGCATGTCCCTGACAAGGTCAAGATATAGAGAGTTGGGTCTCGAGCTAGTTTCTCTTGAGGAAAACCACTCTCACCAACCCAAGTGGCCTCCATGGAGGAAGAGAATAGGAACGAGGGAGAAAAATATCCCATCAATGTTTTTCTCGAGGAATCCCTCACGCAACATAGGAACGAGATATTGGAGAATTTTACCCAAATCCTTCAACGATTATCGACAATAATAGGTGCGTCTTCGTCAAGTAGTCTCTTTGGAGACACTACCCAATTCAAGGTACACGTTAATTTTCATATTCTTGTATTTGAAGGTCAGATCGATGCATATGCTTTGGAAAAATGGTTAAATTTGCTAGAAGGTTATTTCTGTTCACAATTTTTTCGATAGAGAAAAGATCACCTTTTTTCTCCTTAAGTCTCTCCTCCATGTCAAACATTGGTGGGAAACTTACTGGGAGAAAAGTTCCACATAGGAGTCTAGAATATTTTGGGTCGATCCCACTTGGTATTTTTTTATGGATATGGTCAAGGAACAATATTACCCTGTGGGAAACTATGATGATCAGTACATGAAATGGACCACGTTGCATCAAAAGCGAGACCAAAAAATGCCAGATTTCAAAAATACCTTCCATACCTTGGGCACCAAGCTGGGTATCAAAGACTCTGAGCAACATATGGTTATGAAATACCGTGGGGCTCTACTAAGGTACATCCAAACCAAAATAGAATTTATGGATATTTCATCACCGGGAGCCTCTTATCGATATGTTGTCAAAATCGAGAAGAACAAGCGGGAGTTCGGATCTGCAAATTTGCAGCAACCAAAGTATGGTAAAGGCATCCATAACTCACAGAACAACCAACCTCAATACAACCAGTCCAAGACACAAGAAAATAATAACAACGAGAAGATGAATAAGAACACTAGGAAGTGGTGCGACTTCCACAAAATCCCTTGGCACAACACCGATGAATGTCGCTTAAAAATGTCATTGTTGGTCGAGCTCAAAGAAACAAAGTCAATCCCCAAATCAGACTCCAATTCAAAAAATAATAAAAATAGATATATATAATTGATGCAGAACCCACTACTACTTCCATGACCGCAACAATCCAACCAAAAGAACCATAGGATCCTGAGGAGGGGGATCGCCTCTTCCATTCACAGATGTGTGTGAAGGGGACCCCACTGCATTTCATTGTTGATAGTGGAATACAAGAGAACCTCATCTCAGCAAAGGCCATCAAGCAGTTGGATTTGTCGACAACACCACACCCACAACCATACAACATCATGTGGCTTTACCAAGGATGATATCTTCCTGTCAACCAACAGTGTCGCCTGCCATATGGCATCAATCCCTTCAAGGATGAGGCACTGTGTGATATTTCCCCACTGGAAGTTTGTGATGTTCTATCAGGCCAACCATATATGTGGAAGCTTCATGATGTTTATTAGTCTTGACCACGTAGCATCATTGTTACTCTCAGAGGTCAGCCCTATAGGACACTAGAGGTAGTTATGACTACTGTACCGAAAAAACAATGTCACAAAGTAATATTTGATACCATAAATTTTATCCTCTTCACAACCTAGTCAGAGGAGAAGGAAAATGCAACCATTGTAGACTTAGCCCAAGACCCTTCTATTCAACAGAAGCACATCAAAAATATTGTACAAGAGCACCAAGATATTCCTACTACACCTACGGGGGTGCCTCCACACTGCCCAATCAAACCAAGTTTTGATAAATCCATTCATGTTCTTCATGTTGCATCTTCACCAACAGAGTCCTCTCACACTCCGTAAGATCATGCATCCATATTGGTTAAAAATATCGAACCCCTCCAACAACAGGTTCATAACAACCTTCAATAAGCTAAGTAGGACAACTTCTTCAGCAAGGAAAACAACTCACCAAGGTTCAGATTCAGCAAAACCTTCCCCGAGGAATTCACGCAATGGATACCATTGCTTCCTAAGGGGGGAGGATTGATCCAGGAAGAAATTTGTAGCCACCCACCTATTCCACTGGCTCAAAACATGGGTTTCCACCTTGGCAGTTTTCTACATATTTTCGGGTCCTAAACTTTTGAGGCCGTTTTGAGGCCCTAAACAAAGTTTTTTGGGCCCGCCAAAACCATACTATAAGATTTAGCTAGAGTCTAACAAAAAAATGTGTATTCCTTGGATAGACCTTTCATATGAGCTATCATGTTTCCCAAATGGAGATTGTATGCAAAAGTTACGCCCTTGGGAAGTTCACATACCAACTTACCCCATCGGGGCCCACATGACTTTTGATTTTTCATATTTTGGGGTTAGGGTTTTGGATTTTCTTCATGTTAAAAAGGAATTTAGAGCCTCATTGTAAACATCATCATATTCTTTCAAATGAGAATAGCCATCACATCTCTTCTCAAAGATAATTTGCCACCATTCTAGTGAGTCATTCACTCAATAATTTTACAGTTTCTATACATTCTCTCATTAATAAAAAATGTGCATTACTGCATCTCTATGTTTATTGCAATAGCTATTTATATTTCATCGTTATATCTCTGCCTTCATTTCTTTCTCAAAATAATCTAGGTCACATCATGCTCTGGTTGTAATTAATTCCTCATCTGATTCATGGATTATAGATTCTGGTGCATCACATCATATGGCAGCCAAAGAGAAAGTTTTTACTTCTTTGATTTCATGCTCAAGACCCCCTATTCTCATGGGGGATGATACTCCAGTAGCAGTAGAAAAAGAGGGAAGAGTGGAACTCCCTAATGGAAGTTTTGAGAATGTTTTACATGTTCCAAAGATTTCTATAAATATACTCTTAGTTTACCAGATCACTCAAATATGTAAAAAGGTTGAATTTACACTAGATTCAGTTTATGTACTTGACATGCATGACAATTCCATTATTGCAATTGGTGAGGTAGATAAAACATCAAGGTTGTATAAATTCAATAAGTTTGTTGACCATAACTCCTCTTTACTACTTATGCATGTTGATGATAGTATTAGAGTATGGCATGAGAGATTTAGTCATTTAAACTTTAGGTACATACAATGACTTTCCAAGCAAGGAATGGTCAAAGGATTTGAAGAGGTTTGTGAAGGATGAAGTCTTGGAAAGCATCCTGAAGAGAAGTTTAGAAAGGGGAAGGAAAAAAGAGCCTCCTCTTTCTTGGAGCTTGTTCACAATGATATCATGGGTCCATTTCCACATTCGTCCATTAGCAAGGCAAGGTACGTTCTTACATTTATTGATGGTTACTCATGCTATACTTGGGTTTATTTTCTTAGGTAGAAGCTGAAGTTTTTTAGCATCTCAAATACTTCAAATCTCTAGTAGATACACAGACTAAGAAAAAGATCAAGATCCTTTGTACATACAATGGGGGGGAGTATATCAACAAATATGTTCAAAATATTTTTCGTGAGGCTGGTATCTAGTTGCATCATGCATTTCCATACACTCCACAACAGAATGGAGTTGTTGAAAGGAAGAACAAATATCTCAAGGATATGACCAATTACATGTTGCATGGGCAATCTCTTCCTTCCAAACTTTGGGATGAGGCACTTAACTTTGTTTCTTACATATAGAACATATATTTTGGTAGATATGTTGAGGACATGATACCTTTTGAGGCTTGGACACGTGACAAACCAAATGTCACACACTTCCACATCTTTGGATCTCGCGCATGGGCCCATATTACTTCTGAAAAGAGGAAATCATTAGATCCATAGAGTGCACCTTGCATCTTTGTGGGATATCCCGATGATGTGAAGGGGTACATGTTGATTGATCCCTTTAAAGACCGACTCATCATTGAGTGAAGTGTTTAGTTTGAGGAGAGTCATTTGCATGCACCACCATTGCAACATGCATATACTCTTGTGATTCCATCAGTTCCATACATCAGAGATGATGATTCCATACACTCAGATGCTACAGATTCAAACTCAGATTTATAGGATTTTCTACATGGAGAAGAGAAAGTAGTACATCTAGTTGAGGATCCAATGCTAGAGCTTCAGAAGATTCCCAATTGGGCACAATCAACACTTTAGGAAACATCTGACCTTGCACAAGATCCATTATATTCGAGGAGGACTCGATCTCAGCATGAGGAGCCTTCTCATGTATTTTTATCTTATGAACCAGTGATGCCCATGCATTTCTATATGGTTCAATATTATGATATGAAAACCTACAGTAAGGTCGTGGGAAATTAATTATGGGAAGCATCCATGGAGTATGACTCACTCCTAAATAATCAAACTTGGGATTTGGTTCCATTTCCACCAGGGAGTAAACTTGTTAGATGAAAATGGGTCTATAGGACCAAGAGAGCAACAGATGGTCAAGTGAGCAGGTACAAGGAAAGACTAGTTACAAAAGGATTTCAACAGATTCATGGGATAGATTATGATGATACCTTTTCTCCTGTAGCAAATATGTACTACATTATCTTGGTTCTAGCCATTGCAACAACCAAAGGATGGGAAGTTCACCATATGGATGTGAAGAATTATTTTCTTCACGATGATCTTTCAGTGGAGATCTACATGGAGAAACTACTAGGGTTCATTCAAAAATCATCTTTAGTATGTAGACTGAAGAAGTCACTCTATGGACTCAAGTAGGAACCTAGAGCATGGTATGAAAATATGGATTCTTATATTCTTTCACATGATTTTGTTAGATGTAAATCTGATTGCAATGTTTACATGTTGAGTACTACTGACTCTTTGATGATTTTAGTACTCTATGTTGATGACATTTTGATCACTGGTAACTCTTCTTTAACCATTTTTGTGGTCAAAGATATTTTGCATGACAGGTTCTCTATGATGGACATGGGTCCACTTCATTTATTTCTTGGTCTTGAGATTAGTCAGGATGCTTCTGGCATCAAAATTTCTCAGGCTAAGTATGCCAGGGATCTCCTGGATAGATTCCACACGATAAAATATAAGTTTTCACCTACACCCTTCTTATTTGGGATCAGACTTGAGGATGGCGGGGATACACCATTAATGGACAACACTTTGTATCGATAGTTGGTGGGGAGTCTTCTGTATCTCACCCACACCCATCCAGATATCTCTTATGCAATAGCAGTAGTTTCTAGATACATGCAAGAGCCCCATGATCTACATTGGAAGGATTCCAAACACAACCTTAGATATGTTCATGGCACCATGAGTTATGGGATTCACTATGCAATTGGTTATGAATTGAATCTCATAGGATCCACATATTCAAATTGGGTTGGCGATGGCATAGATTGCAGTTCCACTTTCGGGTACACTCATAGTTTGGGGATAGGCCCTATTTGTTGGTCAAGTAAGAAACAATCAACCATTACTTTATCTTCTGCGGAGTATGAGTACATAGGAGTAGTCAACTGTGTCATTCAGGAACTTTGGCTTAAACACTTGCTTACCAAGATTGGTATCTAGTTTCACTTTCTGAATTTCATATGGTGTGGCAATCAGAGTACACTGAGATTTTGTAGAGATCTAGTACAATGGAAGTGAACCAAAAAAATTGAGGTCCACATGCATTTCATCAGAGATATATTACATGACAAGATCATTTATCTGCAGTTCTGTCCTACCTCTGAACAGATTTCCGACATCTTCACCAAGACCTTCATTGGGAAGAATTTTCATACTTTGCAGGATCATCTTGGAGTGAAGAACACAGTTGCCTATCGATTTCCTTTTCTTCTTTTGATGCATTGTCTTTTGAGGGGGGTTTTGTTCCCACGTGGTTTTCTCTCTTTCCTTGTTTTTATTAAGTGTTCATTAGTTGCATTGTACATGAGTACCTAATATGGCCTAGTTGTCGAGACTCATTTTTTATTACTCCATAGTGATGTTCAGGGGGGGTGTTGGAAATATTACTATTTTCAACTCACTAGTTCAATGGTAGTTAACCAGAGCTAGTTCTATTTTAGACCATCACTATTATGCATGCATTCCTAAGAAAAATCTCATTGCTTGTTCGCTTTTCTTAATTATGGAATGTTCTTTCCTATATGAGTGTATATCACTCATTCATTGTATCATTATTTATTATCTCATTGGATTAGTGTGAATTTATTTTCTCATTCTTCCATAATGAATCTCTCGGTGTTTTCTTGATAAGGTTTGTTTGTACTTGGTTTAGCCAGGTCTCATGTGCATGTTTCCATGAAACATTGACACCTTCTCCTTTGGGAACTTGTTCCTTTTGTTGAGTCCTGTAAATCCATTTATGGGCTGGGTGTATAAGGTAAAGGAACACAACAACATGAACAAAATTGTTGATATGAGTCGTAATATATATCTTCTTGAATTTTTTTAATCTTTCTAATGGAATATCTAGGGATTTTAAGAATTCTTTCAATGGAATTTCCAGGGATTTCATTCTCCCGAATATTTGATTGTTCTTGGCTCTTTTTGAGGTCATTCAAACATCTTTGGATAATATTTTTATAAACCCCGTGCATCTAGAACAAATAACAATTTTCTTGAATCTTCTTTTTGAAACTTTGAATCATGGAGACTCTGGTCCTTCAATCATATCTGAAACAAAGCCTCATATATCTTGAAAATAAATGTCTCCCCAGTATGGTTTCCAAAAATGTTGATGTTTGAATCGGTTAAGATCGAAACAACAACCTCACGAGGATATAGATTCCCTTGTGTTTTTATAGAAGTGGTACTCCTCTTTGACTAAAATATATATCTTGAATATCTTAGATTAGGAAGAATGATAAATAGAAAACCCAAAAATATCTATTGCATTATTTTGTATATGGAAAGTTTCTTTAATAACTTGACCTGATATTTATGTGCAACAAGAAGTCTTTTAAAAATAGAAATATTGAAGGAAGGCTTCAATATAAAAAAAATGTATCCTCCACATCATATATACAACCCTCTTAATCACATACAAATAATGGATACATCCATATATTCTCACAAGAAAAAAGAGAGAACAATTTTGATCATCTCAAAGAAATTTAAAACAGTTCCACATTTAATACTGAAACAATTTTATAGGCAAACTACAAAAATCTCATCCTCAGAGATCCCAAGATATGAGAAATCATTAAAGTAAAACCCCAAAGCAGTTATTTGTGGATTTTTTTTATGAAAGATATTCAAAAATACACAAAATATGTTTAGTAGTCACATACATGTATGTAAATACTCCATGATCATATAAGAAAAAATCTTGGAATATTACAAGAGAAACACTCAAGAACTCAGCCTTATGTTCAGTTCATAAATATGAACAAAGAACCTTGAGAAAGTGGTGTAGATGAAGAAGAAGAATGAAGAATATGGAGATATATGTTTTTTGATCAGAATCTTGGCTGCATGTTGATGGTTGGACCCTTTTGTTCTGATCTTCTGTCCTGATAATGAAACCTTCTTTAACCCCTTTGAAGAAGCCCTTTCTTTCTTTTTAAAACAAGTTCTTCTAACTTCTTGAGTAGTTAGGGATTTATCTTTCTTGGAATAACCAATTTAATTAATTCCTCAATAAAGTATCATTAATTAATTTGTATCATTGGCATTCACATCTTGAAGTGGGTCTTTTTCTTCTTTAATAAAAGTTTTTTAATTAAACTTTTATTTTGAAAATTTTAATTAACTGCCTTTTAAAAGAGAGGATTGTAATTTAATTTTATGGAAAATATATTTAACTTTTCAGCCACGAAAATGATTTCATATGTAATTTCCATCATCTTTTATTTCCAACGATACCTCTTGTGCGAGATTTCGATTTTTGTATCTCAAGATATGAGCTTGTGAAGTCGAGGACCAAACAGATTTATTAGTAAATCATAATAATATTGCTGATTGTTATTTCATTTTTTGAGAAAATTTTGGCCAATTTAAGCTCTTAATACCTATTCCATAATATTCCTCATCTAATTACCTTTCCAACGAGGTAATTTTTTCCCAAATTTGACTCTCGGATCTCAAGTTATGGCTTTCGGAATATCAAGACTCAACAGTCGTCGATCAACTTTCATTGGGAAATCTGGGCCCTTGATTTCAATTTCATCCTTCTCCTTTAAAAATTTCGATTTTTTTTGGAAAATACATATCCCAAATGCACGGGGACATTGAAATTTGATGGTATATATTAAAATTTTATTATTCTTTACATGTGAAACATGAAGAGGCTATGAAGACTAGGACATTCGACCCCTTAAAAGATTAGTGAAATAATTAAATATTTTGACTGCTCAATCATCTTCCAATAGGATCCCAATCATCATCCAGTCACAGATGAGTCAACATGAGTCAGAGATGGTTCAACATTCCATATCATCACCATGTGTTGTTGTGTGATAAGTTACCATGAATTTCCACATGTCACCACCCGATTGGTTGCCACATGTCACACTCCCATTCATTTCCATGTGTCACCAATACTTGGCTGCCATGTGTCACCAATTCTTGGCTGCCACGTGTAGTGATTTTCATTAGTTAATGATATAATAAAGTTAGGATAAATGGTTAAGGTAATAATGGATGAGAGGCGAGGTAAAGTTGAGAGGGTAGAGAAAATGGAGAGGGGGGAGGGAGTTTGAGGGTGGTGGAGGGATAAGGTGAAGTAGGATGACGTAGTGGGGGGTAATATGAGTGTGGTGGAGTCGTGTTTGCGGGTTGGGAGAGTGAATGAGGTGAGGGAGCCCATAACCCGTGATGTTTTTGAACCCGCAGAGGTGAAGGAAGAAGGTAGGGGACTGGAGAGATAAGGAGAGGAGAGAAAGGCGGGTTCAAAGGTGATGGGGGGTGTGGAGAGATAAGGTTTATGAACCCATGGAGGTATGAACCCTCAATGATAATGAGGAAAGGAAGGAGGAGATAAGGAAGGGGAAGATATAAGGAGGGGAGTGAGGAAATAAAATACGAAATACAATTGAATGTTTGTGTAGTATGGATACGACGAAAGATTGCAATGCATTCTGACGATGCAATATTTAAACTTTCAAAATAATATGTATGATCCTACAAGATAATCTAATAATAATCTAAGTATTGGTTCATTTTGGTGGGAGTGGAGTAGAGAAAATTTTGAGGAAGCTCTCTTTTGGCATTTAGACATAAACCTGGCTATCTTGAGCATACAAACTCGGATTTTGAATCTGAAAAATGTGTAACAAAGTTGAGACCGAGGGCTCCACAATGAAGTTATAATTATTCAAAATTTTCTTTTTTTGATATCAATTTTTTTTATTATTCTAGGAGTGGGAAAATACAGGTGACCAAATTTTGATCAACAGTCCCACATATGCATCATCCAATTTTTTTTTGTATTGGCATTGCATTAAAACAAAATGATAAACCTCTTGTATCAAAACATTTTTTTTCAAATCTAAAAACATTCTTACCAATGAGGCCCCACTGAATTCTAGTTCCTATTGAAAGTTAGTTCCTAAATAAGAGTAATCCTAAATGCACACTAATTTCTCAACCCACTAGTCAAATAACTCATATATGAAAGTATTCATGACCTGGCCTCCCCCAAGCCTTTGCATAAAATCTATCTATTTCACCATCTTATTCTCTCTTGGCTCAAATTCAGGTACATATTTGTGTGAGTGAAGAGATGGGAGTCTCTCAAAAATTAAGGAACATAGTATACTCATGTATACATTTTTTTTGTCACCCTATTAGGCAAGATGTCAAGTGGTTCTTCATGTTGACTAGGAGACTTCAGCTCTAGCCATAAACAACTAAGTTGAGGCACTCTATACCATAATGCATCAATGCACATGAATTTATATGAGGCCCCACTGAACCTACTACCTGAGTGATTGTAAATGTGATGGTTTTGAGATGCAAATATGGTATGGCAGAAATAGGGACCTAGTTACTAACTTTTTGAGTGCTTTCCTAACAATACATATGTATGTAATTGAAAATTGTATCAATGGCTCCCCCTCTATTTCCTCCTTTCAGGATTATGGAATTATCTCATTAGGATAGACATGTAATAAAGTAAATATCCTCTACATCAATGCTCAAAATCTCATCATCTAGCTAAAATGCTTTAAAGTTAGGATTCCAGTAACTAATCAATCTCTAGAGTAATTTATTGTTGCTTCGCATATTGGTACACTTGAAGAACTTGAAAATAACACAATCATGAAGTGCATATAATACAATTTGGTCTCTTAAAGTAGAAATATGGTCCTTTTCATGCTCAGAATCTCTCCAATTAATCAAACTCAATATCTCTGCATAGTCAACATAAAATTTGTAAGTCGGTGACGAAGTTGGATTTTTCCTTTCTCATAAAATTAGGTCATCCTCACGGGCTCTAGTTATAATAGTTGCACATGCTCATGAGTCTTCTTTTGAGGGTCACAAGGAGGATTTTCTACTCACAATCATGCTCAAGGTTGATCAATGATCACACACGAAACCTTGTAATAAGGCCTGGTATCAAGTAAAGATAATTTTTTTTTTGAAACAAAATGGATGAAAATAAAGGTTTGAGATAAAGAGTTACCTAGTCTTAGATGATATTGAAATCTAATGGTTGATGCTCCCATAATCTACACTTGAAGTTTGGGGGTAAAAGTGTTTTAAAAAAAAATTGTAATTCTCCATAGTAAAAAGGTTAAATTAAATTGTTTTACATGTATTTAAGCATTTTCATCACAATTTTCAATATGGAAACTCACTTTTAGTCCTTTTTCCCATGGATTTTGGCTCAAATTTTTTATACTGTTCATTTTAACCTTAAGAAGGATAATTTTAAGATTTGCAAGAGTAAAATGACATCCATTTGGAATTTTTTTGCACCAACCCTTTTCACAACTTTGAGGTAAATAGTACTAACCAGGCATAAAGTGATAGGTCTATTGCCTAACATTTTGCACTATTAGCCTTTTTCTTTACCATTACGCCTTAGGGTCAAACCTATAAAGTTGTGGAACTGACCTTGTTAGGAAATGAGGAACACTTCCACACTAAACCTAATAGAAGAGGGGAAGAAAAATTTAATCAAGAAATTAAATGATAAAACAAACACACAGTACACAAAGATTTTACCCTGGAAACCCAAACTGGGAAAACCAACATTCTTTGAATGTTTTTCTCCTTGTTGTTTGGTTCATTCAGAATAAAAGGCTACATGTATAACCTTGGTCCACACCTAAGACACAATCAACATCATATCGTCTTGCTGTACACAAGAACAATCCTATAGCCAATTCAAATTACATCTACATGACCAACAATCTCTACAGTTACATCTAAAGATTAGATTCTACAACATTACAACATGCCTTCTTTATAGGATTTACAGTAGGAAAAACCCTAAAGAAAAAGGTCCCAAAAATGGTTACATATCCATGTATATCATTGGTTACAAATCCTGAGAGTCTCAAGATTTTTTTACAGTCGACTACCAAGTCAGATTACTAGTCAACAACAAGTCGACCTTCATTCGGTTGCCATCGCCTGTCGACCTATTTTCGGTTGACCTCTTCAAACTTAACTGGTAGATCCAACTTGACCTTCAAATTGATGTCGATGTCTTTGAATTCATATTTACTTGGTCGAACCTCCTCGACCTTCGACTTGATGTCGATTCCTTTGACTTCATCTTTACCCGGTCAAACCACTTCGACCTTCGACTTCAATTGTTAGTCGATCCACCTCGACTATAATTTCACTACAAAAAATATAACAACCCAAGATTATCCCACTTTTTTTTTTCTTTTCTAAAACCGAGAGACCTCTAAACTCTTGTTCATAGACCCAGGGAAGCAATGCCTATTTCCTCTCTGCACCAAAAGAAATTCACATCACTCACAGACTTGGTCAAAGAGTCTGATATGTTTTCCAACGTGCCTACTTTCTCCAGTAACACCTTGTTTGTTTCAACCATGTCTCTCAAGAAATGGTATTTTACATCAATGTGCTTAGTCTTAGAATGACGAGCAAGGTTCTTTTCCAGAAATAGTGCGCTTTGACTATCACAACTTATCTTCACAACTCTCTGCTCAGACCTGATTCCTAAATACATCCTTTGCATCCATACTACTTATTTTCTTCCATGAGTGGTCACCATGTATTCAACTTCTATTGTTGATATATCTATGACCGCATATCGCTTACTCATCTAGTTGATTTCTCCACCGAACATTTTGAACACATATCCACTGGTCGAGCTTCGTTGATCCAGATCTCCAGCCCAGTTGGCGTCAACAAATCCATGTAATTTTAAGTCACTTTCACCTCCAATTTTTCCTTGGTAGCATATAGCATAATATTTTGTGCCACACAAATACCTAAATACACTCTTGACAATTGTCTAGTGCTCATTCCCAGGTTTCAACATGTATCTTCTCATAACTCCCATTGCATGGGAAATGCCTAGTTGAGTGCAGACCATCACATACATTAGACAAACAATAACAATTACATAGGGAACATGTGCCATGTACGATATTTCCTCCTGTGTCCTTGGACACTGTTCAATAGTTAGCCTTGCTCCCATAGGAATTGGCACCTTCACAGGTTTGCAATACTGCATGTTGAAACATTTCAATATTGTTTCAATATGCTTTGTTTGGTTCAACCATAGCTCTCTAGTTTCTCAATATATTTTGATCTCCATTCCTAGAATTAATTTCGATGCACTAAGATCCTTCATGTCGAACTTGGAGGATAACTACTTCTTCACATCCTTTATTGCATCCATGTTGTTTCCAATCAACAACATGTCATTGACAAACAATGATACATATATGAAACACCCATCTTATTCTTTGGAATATATGCAGTGAGCAACTTTGATTCTCACAAACCCCAAACTAAGGATTTATGTGTTGAAATTTTGGCACCACATCCTTGGTGATTGCTTTAGACCATAAAGGGATCTTTTCAATTTTCACACCAAATATTTCTTTCCGTTTACTACAAATTCTTCAGGCTATTTCATGTAGATTTCCTCTTCCAAGTCCCCATGTAGGAACATTTTCTTCTTGTCCATATGTTCTATTTCTAGATCAATGTTGTAGCTAGAGACATTAGTACTCTAATGGAAGTTAATTTTGCAACAGGGGAAAAAATCTCACCAAAGTCGACTCCTTCGACTTGGGAATATCCTTTTTCTACCAGTCGAGATTGAAATTTCTCGAGTTGACCTGCTGCATTCATCTTCTTCTTGAATACCCATTTTCTACCGACATGATTTCTTCTACTAGGTAATTTGACTAAGTCCCATGTCTCATTCTTATACAAGGATTCCATCTCTTTGACCATGGCTTCCTTCAAGAGTTTTCCCTTTGTTGAGTTGACTACCTCCCGACTGACTTGGACTCATCATCGGTGGCAGTTAACATGAATGTGGAACAAAAGTCAAGAAAAACATACCTTTCGACTAGTATTCTT
Source organism: Picea engelmannii (assembly GCA_009831015.1). NCBI lineage: Eukaryota > Viridiplantae > Streptophyta > Pinopsida > Pinales > Pinaceae > Picea > Picea engelmannii. Next base: position 791,816 of record ML784153.1, on the reverse strand, counting down.
ATTCGTTCTAACCTCCTTATAACATGGGTTGGTTGTTGTTAAGCCCTAAATAGTGGCTCATTACCCCTTAATTGGGGCATATTAAATTAGTAATGTTATTTTATTTATGTCGGCTTGAGTCCATTAGTTGTAATTGTACCTCCTAGTCTCCTATATATACCAATGAGACATTTTCAGTTGGAATCATCTTGTATTTGGAGATTTATGTGGGGTATAAGGAGGTTGCCCCCTAAAAGAGGCTTATTACCTGAAATTCTCTCTCTTTTCAAGGTGTTGAGTACTTATTATGAGGTTTTTCTATGCTATATTGATATTTTGTTCTTAATATATGGTATCAGAGCTCAAGGTCTTGGGGTTTCACTGCTATATCTAAGGCACCTTGGAATTTTTGCAATAACTTGTTTTCTATGATGTTTCAGAAGGAACCCTTTGGGGGATATTTAGTAGACAGATCAAGGTACGTTGGGTTATAATTTCATCTCCTGAGGCCTTATACTTTAGGAGATAAAACATGTGTAATATAGGGTTCTGGAATCATCCTAAATTGAGTCATCATGACATTTTCACTATAAAACATTTTCTGTAACGTTTTAGACCCTGAAATCCGGAGAATATTCATAGAAATTATTGAATTATCTGTAATAAAAATTTCAGTTTCTGGGTCATCTTAAATTTGTAGATACACCCTGTGGAAGATAGGGTATTTGACTAGTCCTATTGACTAGTCTTAAGCAGGTGTTTAGGGTAAAAAAATCATAAATTATTCCTAGAGTATCCAATTTGAGTGAGACTAGTTGCATTGGATAGTGGACAATTTGTAGTATTTCCAGTACAAGTTTCATAATTTTATACCAATTATTTTGTGCGGAGAATGCTATACAAGTGATATCTCCTGGAAAGGAAAAAAATCAGCAAGCTGTGGGGAAGTTACCATAAATTCTACTTGGCACATCCAATTTTGATCAGACTTGTGTCACTGCAGAGAAGAAATATCAGAGAACTACAAAACATACAATTTCATACCCAGAAGGGCCGAAATTTTGGAGTTACAATAAAAGAAAGACTGTCTAGAAGAGCCACCTCAAAATCAATGTTTAAAGTGATACTTGGACAACATGCCACCAAAAAAGGGAAATTCTACACCAAATAAGTCCCCAAACAATCCTACTTGGACTCTTGATGAAGGTGAAAAAATGCGTAGGGACATAAATGATTTACAAAAGAAGACAGTAACAAAAGATGAACCACAAGAGATGATGGATTCAACAGAAGCTAAGTTGGAGGCAATAAATACTAAGATGGTGTTGACGGGTGAAAATGACCGTCCGTCAACTGGGAGAGTGGAACCGGTCCGAGGTTGTCTAAATAACCCAAGCCGTTTGGAATGGACCACCCTGACGAGTTTAACGGCTCCGTTGGCTGCCCTAAGGTCTCGTATGTAAACCAAAGAGAAATGATCTGAGCTAAGAAATCTAACTAATCTAAATAAAAGAAACTAAACTACAACTGAATACAAGAAACTAACTAAAATAAAGGAAACTAGAAACTAATAAAACAAACTAAACAAACTACACTAATCTAACTATAAACTACTAACTATTATATATACAAGATACTAATTATGATTATAATAACTCAAATCAACTGCCTAATTATCAGCTATGATATTCCTTATTCACAAATGTACGCTATGGACAAACTACAGATTTGATTAAAACCTGCAAAACTCATGCGTTCGCTGCCCTGAGACAGCCAAGAATCTCTTTTTATCTTTTATGTTTTATAAAAAGGAAACACAAACTACTGAAATTAAACAATCCAATATATATTACTGAAATTAAACAATGTAACATAAATCTATCTAAACTATCATTTATATTAAACTACTTAACATAAACAGTAAACATCTAACTAATTGACCTGGAAACGCTCCAAGTCTGCCCTGTGTAGGATGACTTCTTAAACTGGTTGGAGGAAGAAATTCACACCATTAAGTCCTTAAGCTTCTCGAAAACGATCAGCTATGCTACTTCTTGAAGTATGTTACAGGACAAACAAGACATAAAAGAATTCATAACAGTTTTATGATGATAAATCTCTGCAATAAGGGAAACCTATTATGCAGCAAACTTAGATAACAATTCAATCTACGAAGAAGACAAAGCTATCATTCATAAATTGAATCAACAACTGTTACGTTCTTTATCTTTTTTGAAAGCAACAGGATATGTATAACAATAAGGAATTATATCACTTGAATTTGATTTAGATAGCAAAGTAATACTAAACCATAAACAAAATGATATACAAAACTTGGAACAAAGTGTCGATATATTGAAAAGCAAAAGCTATAACAACGCATCAATTCTGCTCCAGTTTGAATCAG
>ML784153.1:743495-787164 GCA_009831015.1 Picea engelmannii | reverse complement strand
TTGGCTCGGCAGCCATCGAATGACAAAGCAAATTGCCGAGCCACTGTGAAGTTATAACCATCGAACTTCTTTATGAAAGCGAGCCACCCGTGATCTTCCAGGTCGCTATATGCACCATCAAATGTTAACAGTGCTTGGCACCCATTGGGCTCGGCCCTTACGACAGGAGCCATGGCTTCTGTACATGGTAGGGTTCGAACTGAATGAAACAATGCCCAGAGTCAAGAATGATAGGGTTTGACAGCTTCAATGCTCGAAGAGACCGGAATTAACTGCATGCGTGCGAGGGTGGTGGGATTACCACCGCCACGCATTGTATTAATTGCTGAATACAGTGTTTGTTAAAACCATAATCGTTTATACCATGCGTATCGGCCAACAAAATAGTTGTATCATCATACTAACGTGCCATTCACCCAAAACAGAGCCAACACCATACGTTACATCCATTGCCAAGTGTACAATTCAATCCAACACCATATCCATCGTGTCAATCAATCGTTTTACACCAAAGTTAAATTTAATCAATGCCAATACATAGTTTAAAACTATTGATCGCTCAATGAAATATCAACTCATAAAACAATATGTCCAAGCATCGATTTAGAATTAAAATCCAAAAGATTTAATCAACGCGCCCTCAAACCATTGCTATTTCTCAAATTTTCCTTATGAATTTTCCAATGCATTTCTTTGTGAAATCAAATGTTCATATTCCAAAGTTTTTAGAACATTGCAATCAAGAATTTCTCATGTTATAGATGAGTCGAGAGCCCATAGCAATAAGAATAAAAGCATATAAGACCAAATCCATCATAACCTTTATAAGATCAAATAAAACCAGTAAATCTTCATGCTCAAAGGCTTAGTAATCAAACAGATCCAAATACGCAATGAAGGTAAGGGTATGATAAAGGACATGAGTTTGAAAAACCTTTTGCAGTCCTGCGATAAACCAACGGTCAAGTGTCTTTCGGAGAAATCAATAAAAGACGACTACAGTCCAAACAATGAAAAAGGTATTTTCACACTTTCAGTTGTGAAAATCAAATCAAAACCACATTGCAATTGTCGTAAAAATGAAACAAATGTCTAGAAGCACAATGCGACGATGATTTGTCATTAACGAGACAAGAGGTGTAGGCAGCGTTTTTTAAGAGCAATTAAAAAATGAATTGGCTGCCAACAGATGGATGGTTTAAAAGGGGAGATCATGGAAGGATTGAAAAATTTCCTAATAGAGAGGACACCTGAAAGTGAAAATGTATCCCTTGAAATTCATGATGAGGACACAAGGAAGATGAATCAAGAATGGAGAAACTCTAACTTTGGCTTGAAGACCAATCACTTTCCTAAGATCAATATGAGGAAGTTTTATGGCAAGGACCCAATCACATGGATACTTCAGATGGAGCAATTCTTTGATCTACATAATGTGCCACATACACAAAAGGTATGGATTGGTTCTTTATATTTAGAACCCAATCAATTTTTGTGGTATCAATGGCTTTGTTCTCACAAATCACTCGTCAGTTGGACAATTTTCACGGAAGAAATGATAGCACACTATGATGATACAAGGAGCAATACTTTCTTTAGCCAATTGATAAATCTCAAGCAAAAGGGTTTAGTTATAGAGCACATTGAGAACTTCCAAAGATTGAATATAAAGGTAACAAATATTCCATATGATCACTTGATTGATGTATTCATAGGAACTTTAAGGGATAAAATTCAACATGAGGTTCATCTTTGGGAACCCAAATCACTGGAGAATGCATTTAGGGTGGCAATAAATGTTGAAAGAAAAAATATGGCTATGGATACTAGAAGGACCACTCCTTACATCTATCGAGAGAATGATGTTCCTTCTTCTAAAACACCTCAACCTACCAGGTTGACACCTCAAAAATTTGAGGAAATAAAAGAAAAAGGTTTATGCTTTAATTGTGACAACAAGTACAGTAAGGGACATAAGTGTGGTGAGAAGAAATTATTCTACATAGATTGTGAAGAGGAAGAAGAACAAGAACAATAACAAGAACCATCTCAAGATGAAAATGTAGACACAATTTCTTCTGAAGAGTTGTCTCCCACGATATCGTGTAATGCATTGGCTGGAATTATCACTCCACAAACCCTCAATATAGAAGGATATATAAAAAATAAAAAGGTAATAGTCCTAATTGATTCTGGTAGTACTCATAATTTCATTCACTATAAATTAGCCAAAGCTCTCAATTGCTTTGTATATCCAGCACCAGAGTTTCAAGTAATGATTGCAGATGGAGGAACTATCAATTGCTCAGAAAAATGCAATAAGATCAATCTTACTATGGGGGGATATGTAATGAATAGTCCAATGATTTCTATACCCATGGGTGGTGTTGATGTCGTACTAGGAATCCAATGGTTACAATCATTAGGAACAATGGCTTTTAATTTTCAAGAACTTGTCATGAAATTTTCATTGGAAGGAAAAGAAATCGAGTTAAGAGGTATCACAGGGAAACTCAGTAAGGTGATAAGCTCCAATGGCATGGAAAAATTAGTGAAAATGGGGCATCAAGGTGTGATTTCACAACTATGCTCACTAGATGTTCAAAAATCTAAGCCATTTATTCCCCTAGATCTTCAAGGGATCATTGATAAGCATTCCAAAGTATTTGAAGATATTCCCAAAGGGATTCCACCCACTCAAAATCATGATCATGATAGTCACCTAATTCCTGGGAGTGTTCCTCCTAACGTCAGGCCATACAGATACCCTTATGCCCAAAAGAGTGAAATTGAGCGCATTGTTGAGTAAATGTTAGAGGCTGACATTATTAGACCTAACCAAAGTTCTTACTCTGCACCGATGATAATGGTATTCAAGAAAGATGGCTCATGGCGTACGTGTCCAAATTATAGAGAGCTCAACAAGATCACTATTAAAGATACGTTTCCCATTCCCGTCATTTATGAATTGTTAGATGAACTACATGGAGCAATCTATTTCACAAAGTTGGATCTTTGTTCAGGGTATCATCAGATTAGAATGAAAGAAGAAGATATCCCAAAAACAACGTTACGAACTCATGAAGGCCATTATAAATTTTTGGTCATACCTTTTGGCCTTGCAAATGCACCTTCCACATTCGAAGGGTTGATGAATTCCATTTTCAATCCCTTCCTTCGAAAATTTGTGTTAGTATTTTTTGATGATATACTAATCTATAGCAAGTCTTGGGAGGATCATGTGTGACATGTTCACAAGGTGCTACAACTACTAAAGGAGCAACAACTATATGCCAAACCATCCAAATGTTTCTTTGGGGTGAAGGAGGTAGATTATTTGGGTCATATTGTATCTCATGAAGGTGTCAAGGTAGATCCTACAAATATTAATTCCATGATGGATTGGCCGATTCCCAAAACATTGAAGAATCTTAGAGGATTTTTGGGTTTGACAGGTTACTATTGCAAGTTTGTTCGGAACTATGTAAGAATAGAAGCACCTTTAATGGAACTCACTAATAAGGATTCATTTTCATGGACTCTAGAGGCAACTAAAGCTTTTGAACAACTTAAAGAGGTGATGTGCAAAGATCCTATCTTGACCACTCCAGACTTCACAAAAACCTTTATTGTGGAATATGATCCCTTGGGAAATGGAATTGGTGATATCCTAATTCAAGAAGGAAGGCCCTTGGCTTTTGAAAGTCTAACACTCAAGGGAAAGGACTTACACAAACCCATTTATGAGAAGGAAATGATGGAAATACTACATGCATTGAATAAATGGTGTCCTTACCTAATAGGTAGGCACTTCAAGGTCAAAATAGATCATGATAGTATTAAGTACTTCTTGGAACAAAGACTATCTTCAGAAGAACAAAAAAAATGGGTGACCAAGATATTGGGTTATGATTTTGATATCGTCTATAAAAAAGGGAAGAAAAATGTTGTGGCAGATGCACTCTCAAGAAAGGATGAATATGTGGAGGCATTTCTATGAGTTATCTTGATCATCCAACCCAAAAGGATAATAGAAGCAAAGGATGAATGGAAGAATGACGCAAAAGTGCGGACTCTCATTCAAAGGTTGCAGCAGGATTCTAGTGCATCAGATTCATTTACATGAAAAAATGATTCACTATGGTACACATATCGCTTATATTTATGTAAGAAATCCCAACTCAAACAAAAGGTACTATTGGAATTGCACACCTCTCCAGTACAGATAGATACAGAAAGAAGTTGACTTTCATTAAACAAGAAGTCTCAAATACAGATGCATAACCAGAGGAACCAGTGCTTCCTCAAAACTTTACAATACGGGAGCCTCGCTCAACCATCGACCACCACCAAAAAATATCAAAATTGAGTATAAATACTCAGAATTTCTCATGGACATCAGGGATACGATCAGACCACTGCATTCAAAGCTTTGTGTTTCCTCCTTCTCCTGCCAGACTGAACATGTTTTCCTCTGTCAGACGTGAAATTAAAACAGTATGGACTTTGCAGGAAAACCCATTTACAGAGGAGATCTGGGCTGTTAGCTAACCGCCACGACCATCCTTTCTTGATTTCCATTAATGGGGTGAAATGAGGCTTCAACCACCATCCCATATTTCCATTAACTGCCTTCACTGGGATCAGGATGAGTTCTGACATCCATGAATGCCCTAGGTGGTGCCTTGACTTATTCAAATCAATCTTAGTGCTTCAAGCCTTGCTGCTCTTCTTCTACAATCAATACATGCGCTTTCAACCCTTTGATGCAACTCCTTTCCATTTTCCCAGCCTTTCATGTGACCTCGAGCTGTGACCATGTGCCTAATTCCCAGGCGTTAGTTGGGATTTTGAATATCGGGAGTTTCCACACTCCTGCCTTTAGGTATTTCGATCCACAAAACCACGACATCTCTAATCAGGTGCCACGTGATCCTCTGGATTAGATGACTCCCATGAATCTCGAGTTTTGGGACTTCAACATATCGACAATCGACACTTCGGGACATCGGGACATAGTTGATCGACATTTCGAGACTTGCGGCTTCGCACCTTGCTCCATGCTGAAATCCCCGAAATGCGAAATTGTGATTTATCTTATCTGCTGCAACGTGCTCCCCTAGTTGGATGGCTCAAATCATTTCACAACTTTGCATTTCGCGAGTCTTCAAGACTCTACCTTCTTACTTTCCCAACTCACAAAATCAAAAAATGATGATCCAACGGTCCATCTTTCTCCTTTGATCAAGGACTGCGATCTTTTCACGATTTCGCATTTCGGGAGTCTCTGATGTGATCGAGTCTCGACCTCCTGATTCATGAAATCGTGATTATGTTGATCGTGCACCACATGTCCCTCTGAAATGAACGACCCAGATCTCACAATTTCAGGCCTTGGTTTGATGCTAAACTTTGCGCAACTCTGTAATCTTGATCGCCCGATGGCCGCCGATCTAATTATCTCTAGATTCGATGGCTGAGACTGAGCCTGTTCTTAATGGATTTTTGCCGACCAGGTATGTGCACGCCTTTGCATAATCATGCCCAGAATTTGGATAAAAATGCATATGGTGGTTTTTTAAACCCCTTTTCTCACATTTGGTCACCCAATGGCTAACTTCAAAGGAAAAACATCCCCTTGCAAGAATAAGTGCTAACATTAGGCTCCATGGGGGATAAATTCCTCCCTGCAAGGCTCTAAGATCTCCTTTTGTAGTTCCAGTCGCCTTCTGTTGGGCTATGGAGTCAAGATCAAAACACACTGCTGGAAATGCAGACCGAAAGTAAAACAAAAATAAACACACATGCTCGAAGGAGCTTATTTATGTACAGTCCTAAATTAATAAAATTTTACATAGTGCTAGGTGAAAGAAAACTTCCACCATATCCATTCAAGTAAGCTCCTTCACTCTATCAATGATTGATAACAAGTAATGCAACCGTGACAACATAATGGTTACATTCTTCATCTTTCCTCCTAATGCCGAGGTGAGGATAAAGTTGGCCAGCTTGAAAACATGAAGGAAATACAACTCCATGTATTCCTTCACAGGCTCATAGGCCAAGCGACAAACTCCAAAAAATTGGTAACAAACGACCTTCTCTGCAACACAGTTGCTCACACATTATTGGATGTTTCTGGAAAGCATAGGTGAATGAGAAGCTGATGTGGGCTGACTGATTTCAGACCATGGTTTCTCACTTACAGGCTCTGGACAGGAGATAAACCGCCCCTTCTGATGTTCCTCTGGTTCTTCTTCATGGATTTCCTAGGCGTTAGATTCATAATAATCATAAACAGGACCCGTGTGAAAACTCTACTCTTCATCTTTTTGCTTAGTGTCTTTGACAGGTCCAAGATAGCTGATTTCTTCGTAATAATTTTCATTAATGAATAGAGGACATGGTTATGCTATCTGTTCTTGGAAATACTACATATCCATCTCATAATCTGATTTGTAGCTGTCATACACAGACTGGTTTCTCCTTGGGTCAACAAAATGTGATGTGGAGCTCTGTTGCTCCTCATCTGAATAATCATCAATGCTTGGGGAAGTAGGTACGTCAGGAGCAGGATGCAAGGCCTCTACAACTATGAAATCTTCAACGCTTTCATCATCGATAAGGTTTTCAAGAACATCTACCTCAAGGAATGGAAAATCCTCTGTGCTTTCTTTAGATTCTAACCTTTCTAGCTGGGTAGAGAGAGATTTACCAGTTCCATCAGGTCACCCAGGGCATCTTCTTCCTCCATATGGTCCTCATCCTTATAGTCTTCATTAGAAACAACCATATCTTGATCATGGCCTTCACATTCCTCACAGAAGTTATGAAAAATTAACTCAGAGGAATAGAACTTTTGACAACACCTATTGAAAACTGCATGAAACTGCTCCAAGGAGGAGATGCTAACAGGGGGCAAGGACCGATACCACTCACAGGCATCCCCGTCCAATGAGAACATGAACATCTTCATTAAAACATCCTCATGATGTATCTCCCACTGATGTATGAGTTCATGAAACTCATGGAGATGCCGCGCAGGGTGGTCCTCTTTATGTTATCTAAATATGGGAAAATAATCAACCCATTCATCCACAATAGGGACAATAATAGGAAAACCAGAAACAACAAAAAAATCAAAAGGGGCAAACCTCCGAGCCAAGATTTTTTCCATTTTGAACTAGTGGAGTTGTGTATCGATCCTTTAATCATGGAGTCACCAGGTGAATCATGCAAATATTTGAATGTGTCTAGTCTTTGTTCACCATCAAAGGCTAGATCCTAACGTTGTCGTTCCCCCAGAGAACTTCTCAAGCTAATAAAAAAATTGCTGAAAACCTTCTTGAGAAATCTCCTCTAGGTCAACTTTCAGGTGTGATAAAAGTAGCCACAAGTGAAACAATGAAGTGGAAATAGTGGAGTCACCACAGTAGAGTCGCCAGGTGCACAGTTGCAATCTTCAATGTACTAGGTAAGCTTTGTCATTCAATCCCAGGGAAAATCTTCAATTTCGTCCCCGGCAACGGCGCCAAAAATGTTAGCACCAGAAGTCACGTATGGATTGCGGTAGAGATAATCCTGATACCCATAAGTTTTATATGTATCAATGAATGAATAAGGGTGGTCGAATGGGCGCAGACCCAAGAGAATATCGCTTTAAATTAGAATCCCAGACCAGGCAAAACATAATAAAGTGAGGTCTTGATCCAACTCCAGTCAGGAAGTTGAGTTTAAAATGAGCAGAGGGAAGACTTGGTGAGAAAATGTAAGAGTCTGTTATGGACATTCGGTCTTCCAGTAGCCTAAGGAAGAAAATCTTCAAGAACAAGATCCTCTTGGACCTGAAGTTTTAGACACTAAGATATGCCTAAACAACACCGTTATAACAACATGATGATCAAACCTACATCACAATTCTACTGTAGCAACTTGATTGGATCCTCCAATTCTGAGTTACTTAATGTAAGAGGGAAAAGATAACACATGAAATTGATTAAAACTGGTGAAAATATTGCAGTGATCAAACCTACATCACAACAACATAACTACCCTCGACCGGATCCTCCAATTCCAAGTGTTTTAACAAGTTGTTTATAGAGATACAAAAAGAAGCTGATTTTCATTAAACAAGAAGTCTCAAATACAGATGCATAACCAGAGGAACCTGTGCTTCCTCAAAACTTTACAATATGGGAGCCTCGCTCAACCATCGACCACCACTATAAAATATCAAAATTGAGTATAAATACTCGGAACTGCTCATGGCCCTTAGGGATACGATCGGACCACTGCATTCAAAGATTTGTGTTTCCTTCTTCTCCTGTCAGAATGCACATGCTTTTCTCTATCATACGTGAAATTAAAATAGTATGGACTTTGCAGGAAAACCTATTTACAAAGGAGCTTTGGGCTGTCATCTAGATTCCATGACCATCCTTTCTTGCTTTCCATTAATGGGGTGAAATGAGGCTTCAACCACCACCCCCTATTTCCATTAACTTCCTTCATTGGGATCGGGATGAGTTTTGACATCCATGAATTCCCCAGGCGGTGCCCTGACTTCTTCAAATCAATCTTGGTGCTTCAATCCATGTTTCTCTTCTTCTGCAATCAATACATGTGCTTTCAACCCTTTGGCACAACTCCTTTTGATTTCCCCAGCCTTGCATGTGACCCCGGTCTGCGACCTTGTGCCTAATTCCCAGGCGCTAGTTGGGATTTCGACTATCGAGAGTTTCCACACTCCTTCCTTTAGGTATTTCGATCCACAAAACCATGACATCCCTGATCAGGCGCCACGTGATCCTCTAGATCAGACAACTCCCATGAATTTCGGGTTTCAGGACTTCAACATATCGACAATCAACACTTCGGGACATCGGGACATAGTCGATCAACATTTCGGGACTTGGGGCTTCGCACCTTTCTCCATGCTAAAACCCTCGAAATTTGAAATCACGATTTCACTTATCTGCTGCCACGTGCTCCCCTAGTTGGATGGCTCAGATCATTTCGTGACTTTTCATTTCACGAGTCTTCAAGACTCTACCTTCTTACTTTCCTGACTCACGAAATCCCAAAAAGCTGATCCAATAGTCCATCTTTCTCCTTTGATCAACGAATGCGATCTTTTCGTGATTTTGCGTTTCGAGAGTCTCTAATGTGATCGACTCTCGACCTCCCGATTCATGAAATTGTGACTATGTTGATTGTGCGCCAGATGTCCCTCTAAAATGAATGGCCCAAATCTCATGATTTCGGGCCTTGGTATGATGCTAAACTTTGCACAACTCTGTAATATTGATCGCCCAATGGTCACCGATCTAATTATCTCTGGATCCGATGGCTGATACCAAGCCTGTGCTTGATGGATTTTTTCCAACCAGATATGTGCGCGCCTTTGCATAATCACGCCCGAACTTTGGATAAAAATTCATATGGTGGGTTTTTAAACCCCTTTTCTCGCATTTGGTCATCCAATGGCCAACTTCAAAGGAAAAACAACCCCTTGCAAGAATAAGTGCTAACCATTTATATCCTTTTATTCCTTCTTTGTATCCAATGAAATCGCACTTGATTTCCTTTGATGCAGGAGCATCGCCATCAACATTCAATGAGACCAAGTGGAGGACAACTCAACATCCTGTGCGCACATTCAAATTGGTTTTGGATTCCAAGGAGAGCGTGTCACTTTAATGTTTTGAAAATATTGTAATTAAAGGCTTGTAATATTTTGAGGCATGAGCCATTGTCAACAATCCATGAGATTGAAATTTATTTAATTCCCAAAGGATTGTACATATTTGGAGCATCAACTCATATCTATATTGTAAATGATCATTTATTTGTAATAAGATTAGTGGTAGAATTCTTTAATTATGATGTGAAAGCGCTAGAGTAGTTGGAAGGAAGGCTCAAGAAGCCCCTACATGTATAAATATATGTAATCTATGCCCAATAGAGGCTGCTGAAGTTATTATCATTGCTGCTGAAAATTGTTGTTGTTTCTATTGAGAAAGAGAAGCTCAAGAGCTGTTGGAACTCTTGTAAATGTTTTGTTGAAGGAATATAATAGAGGAGATTTTCTTCACATGGTTGAGTTTGCTTATCTCTGAGTTATTTGGGTAAATTTTGTGTTATCTGTTTTCTGTGTTTATATGCCTATGTGTGTATTTCATGGTTGAATGAATGAACCTTTGATGTTTTATAAGTTTCAATTGTTTCTCATTTGAAATCCTGGTGCAAGGAGTGCACAGTGGCCACACAAGGAGTGCTAAGGTAGAGTCAATTTCAGACTCAATAACTCAGGAGAGATATAGTGAATTTCATAGAGTGAACACAAGGAGTGCACATATACTTGTTGGAGTATAAAAGCTTGAGGAATAGACCTGTGCAGGGCATGCACAGGGAAAACACTTAGTGAAGTGTTGAAAGAGTCTCAAGGAGAGAAAGCGCAAGGAGTGCACAAGAAATTTTTCTAAGTGTCAAGCTCAAGAGAAGTAGTGCAAGTGTGTGCCAGAGCCTAAGTCCTTTAAAGTTCTCAAAGCTCAGGAAGGATAGTGATATTTAGTTCTCGAAAGGAAGGATCCCTTTTGTTTGGAGGACGAGAGGACAAGATCCATTCGGGAGGAGTCAGAGTTTTTCAAAACCATTAGATCTAGAGAAGGTGTGCATGTGTTAATCCTTTAAGTCCTTCGGACTTCATGAATTCAACAGTTTTAGGGTGTTTGTTGTGGAGGAGAAAAATTTCCTGAAGTCCCAGAGTCCGAAGTTAATCTAGACTGTTGGTAGACGGGGGACACGTGTCTGCAGATAAACAATTATCCGTAAGTCTGATAGTCTGGGAGCCGTAAAGTGTTTTGGTTCGAACACTTCCAAAGGACAAAGTGGATCTAGACCATTTGTTGAGAGAGACACATGGATCATGGATCCATCCCTTCACCGGTTTGGCATCCCGGAGGGTTTGGAGTGTTGTGTCATGAAAATCTCTAAAGCCCGAAGCACAAAGTAAACGTTGGTCGTTGATCCGAGGTGGTTGGAAGTCGTTTGATATGTTAGTTCAGATTTCACACATCTTGAAGTATTTCATGTTGGGGCAGGGAAAAATCTTGAAGTCCAGAGTCTTGAAACCTCTGTGAGCCATAGATCTCAACGCAAGGTGTGAATCATTGATCCCCACTATTTTTCGGTTTTTTGTGAATTCGGTGTTCGGGAGAATTTTTATGTGTTGTAGTTGGAACTCCAGAAGCCCGGAGCTCCGAAGTGCTGGATTTCTTATGGGTTAAGATCTTAGCCCATGGTTTTGGCTTGAGGTCACCTGGATTCCTCCACGGAAGAGATAAGACCCTCGTGACTGTGAATTTGCGTGAAGGGAAAAGAGAAAAGGCCCGTGGTAGAGTATTTCAAGGGTTGAGAAAGGACCCAAGATATAATTAAGCTCCCTTGATTGAACGATCCTAGACCAGGAGGTCATGCAAGTGCCATGAGTGGTGGGGGTTTTGTAATGAACCTCAAAAATCACCATAATTTTTTTTTTTTTTTTCTTATCTATGACATAATTCAACTTCGTTTAAGCTTAGGATTTAAGAGAGGTAAGATTCAATTTGATCCAAATGATATTATTACACCAGTCTAGTCTTACTTCGAATAGGAAACTGTCAGAGTAATCAGTTCTACATACTTAGTTACACTTGTGATTTCAAGTCTGGATCTTCATGATTGCTCGAAAAGTAGGTGACTTGAATGTCTACTATGTGCGCGTGTAAAGGCAAATATTATCATTGTATTGTAGAAAATTCTCTTTAACTCTCTATCAACTTCTGTACTTAATTCCACCTACAATTAAGTATATATCTATATCTTCTCCATATAATAATTTAGGTACTGGTCATGCCCCGTACACAGTGGCCTGTAATATGAACTGTTATTATTATACTCCTATCCTGGGTAAAGATCCTCCAATGTTTTCTACCAGTCCATTCGTTACAGTATTTGAGTTGTTCCTATAACAATAATTCCTACTGTGTTCCTACAGCTTTGTGAAGAAACAGAGGTCAATCGGGTTTCAGTGATCACAAGTGCTGAACAAAACAAAGGACCCTATTGTCTATCAAAATATGAAATAAAGAACGATTGTGGGCCAAGATTTTGGGGTTTCGCAAGTACAAGAGCCAGACATCGACGCACAACATTTCCCGAAATTGCGAAAAGATGTCAAGCACTTCGGGGTTTCGGGATTTTGTGAATACAAAATTCAATCATCGACACACAATAACTCCCAAAATTGTGAAAGGTGATCAGTACTTCGGGAATTGTTCGGGATTTTGCGAATGCAAGTGCCCAAACAACAACATATACAAACCTCCGAAATGCAAAAAAGGAAAGGTGGGTCCTACACTTCGAGATTTCAGGGTTCGGAACTTCGCAAGTTCCAGTGTCCAAACATCGACATAAACAAATTTCTGAAATGCGAAAAAGAAAAGGTGAGACCTGCATTTCAGGATTTCAGGGTTTGGGGTTTCACGATTTTCATAACCAAACACTCAACATACAACAATTCCCGAATTGCGAAAAGAAAGGAACTAACAATTCCGTATTTCTGGGTTCGGGGTTTCGGGGTTTTCAAAAACCAAACAACAACACACAACCACTCCCAAATTATGAAAAGGTGAAATGATGTGGGACCAACACTTCGGGGTTTCGGGATTTCAAATGCCAAACATCCAACATAAACAAACTTCCGAAAAACGCGAAAAAGAGAAGGTGGGACTCGCATTTCAGGGTTTCGGGTTCAGAACTTCGTGAGTTCAAGTGCCCTAAACCTCTTATGTAACCAACTTTCGAAATGTGAAAAGTGGAAGCTTTGGGGTTTCGGGGTTCATAACTTCACGAGTTCAGAATCCATACATCAATATACACGAACCTCCGAAAGGCGAAAAGAAAGTTGGACTAAGTTTTCCTGTTGAAAAAAAAAAGAATTAAGGTAATAATTCATTCAAAACACAAGGGAAGAGAGTACTATGTTTCTACTGTAACTCTTCACACTATTTTCATCACTCCCTGGTCTTTATCCTTTGCGGGTACTCTTGATTTTCATTTTCTGGGAGAACTCTTACTTTCATTTCTGGGAGACTGAAGGTGTATAAGGACACAATATACCTTTACCTCATAGAATCCTGAAATCCTAAGGACTTAGGAATTTTACACGCACAGAAGGGTACAAAGGATAATTTTTTTTTGTATAAGGTAAATTCTATAATATTCACTTAGAGCCTCTTTTAATCAATGCATTAAACATCAATAGTACTAAATATGTGCATCTATGTAAATACATGATTAAGAATATCATTCCATCAGAGATTGGTCATTATAATGATGTTTCGAGGGATCTGAGTTTGGTTTCCTAGGGATTTATTTACAGAGGGGATCTACCTCATTGTCATTAATCTCCTCCTTTCCTTACTTACTTATAGAAATATAATTACAGATTTCCTTCACATATATTCCCCACAACAAACAAAAATGAAAAACGTTACAGTTCCAATTTAATCAATACAATGCATCAGAAAAATCATTCAGATAGAGAGTGGGCATCATTCCAGTTCGGATTTAATATGACATCGAAATAAAAACATAGCCATTCATAATAGAGAGGGGTAGATCAACATATCTGAAATCCAATCCTTTGGGAAACAAAGGGAACAACCACGTTCCTCCCAACCATAGAACAGGGCAGCCAAAGTCACTTTCCCGATTCACCCCCTAGCCTAACCATGAATCCATGAGGGCGAACTTGGAAACTCCTCCTCAGCAATGTCCTTCAACTCTAACAGTTATCCTCTTGCCTCACACTTACTCAACAATGCTCATAATAGCAAGGTGATTCTGTTTCAGCAAGCTCCTCTTGCCTCACACTCAATCCGTAGTGTTCATAAAAGCAAGCGAGCTCAGAAATCCTTTCCCAGCATACTTGGCAGTGTCCTGCCTCCTCGCATATGCTATTTATCAATTTTTGCCCGGGTCTTTTTCCATCCTTTGGGGATTTTCACAGCTCTCTTAATCCCTGATTTTCAGGGGTTTCCAATGGCCAAATCTCTGATTTTCCACTTCTCATAATCAGCCTATAGGAAGTTCCAACATGTTCCCCACTCATGGAGTCATGGTCAGCTGATTTTAACATGGCTGTTCCATTTATCCTCCTGTAATTAATATAAATATTCTATTGTGATACAAGTGTCATAGTCAAATAGTTAGTTGAGTCCAAACAGATCTCTTCCCAATAGTCACAATAATTAAATACAATTATTAAATTCGAAATTCGGAATTGCCATAAATGGAAAAAAATTTCCAGATTCAAATTTTCCAAAAATGGAAATAAATTTCCAACATAAAAAAAATATTTTATTTTTGGGGGATGTCACATCCTTTCCCCCTTTAGTAAAACACTGTCCTCAGTGTTCGTTCCTTTCTTGGAACAAGATTGGATGAGATTTCCGCAAATCTCCCTCCAATTCCCAAGTGGCCCCCTCAGGACTAAAGTGCTTCCATTGCACCTTTACCTGAGCGACGACTCTGTTCCGAAGTGCTATTTCTCTCTAGTCCAGAATGCGCAGGGGTTCCACCTGGAACTCACCCTCGGGTTCCACCTGCACCAAGTTCCAATCAATCATACGAGTAGGGTCATGAATATACTTTTTTAACAAAGAAACATGAAATACATTATGAATTCTTAGATTAGCAGGAAGTGCAAGATGATATGCTATGGGTCCAATTCGAGCTAGTATCTCTAAGGGCCCATAAAACCTGGGTGCCAGCTTGGCATAGTTCCCCAACTTCAACGAGCTTTTTTGGGCTTTGACTTTCAAATAAACATGGTCTCCCATTTGAAATTCCAAGTGTCTTCTTTTCTGATCTGCATAGCTCTTATGTATGTCCTGTGCCTCTTTCAAGTTCTGTTGTACCTTCCTTACCATGTTCCTATATATTGGAGCATCTCTAGTCCAACCATGAGTTTGTCAGCTGGGTTATCCCAGCTAATTGGAGTTGTACACTTTCTGTCATACAATATTTCGAAAGGGCTCAACTTAGCTGAAGTTTGGTACCCATTGTTATATGCAAATTCTACCAAGTGTAGGTAGTCTTCCCACTTGTTCGGTTTTGTTCTTACATACATACGGAGCATATCCTTTATGATTTGGTTTGTCCTTTCAGTCTGTCCATTCGTTGGTGGATGATAACTCGTACTGAAATTCAAATTAGTATTTAGCCCTGCAAACAATTCCTTCCAAAAAGCGGATGTGAATTTTACATCTCTATCTGAAATCACCATTTTAGGAATACCATGCAGTCGGGATGGCCAGAATACGGTTTCTTATGCACTTCGTCTAAAATAGTTAATTTTAGCTCTGCTGAATGTGGTATATAAAGTCTGTTTTTAAATCTTAATAGTCCCTTCTTGTCGATACTTATATCTGGTTTATCTGAGTTTGTGATACTGTTTTGAATTTTTGCCATCATCTTAGTGTAATTTTCGTCGTTAATACCTGTCGTTCTTATTCTTTGTTCCAGATCACTTTTTGTCTTGCTGATATTTATCTCAAATAACCCATGGATTCTGTAGCTTAAATCATATGCTACTTTATTTTCCTTACCCTTGATATGTCTGAACTTGAAGTCGAATTCGATAAGGAAGGCTAGACACCTTGCTTGTCTTGCATTAAGGTCTGGTTGGTTAAACAAATATTTCTCCCTGCTATTATCCGTCAATAGTAAGAATTTTTTTCCCATTATATAGTGTCGCCACATTTTTAAGGCATGTATTAATGCTGCCATTCTAAGTCATGAGTGACATAATTTCGCTCGTTTTCCTTTAATTTTTGGGACTCATAACAAATCACGTGCCCTTCCTGAGTTAGAACACCACCTAATCCCTCTTTACTTGCATCAATTCATACTGTGAAGTCTTTATCTGGGTCTTCTACCTTCAAGATGGGTGCCGATGTCAATAATTCTTTTAGCTTGTTAAAACTGTCTTGACTCTTTTGCGACCAGTTAAACTTGGTCCCTTTCTTTTGTAATGACATGATAGGGTAGGCTATCTTGGAGAACCCTTCTATAAATCTATGATAATATCCGGTGATTCCCATGAATGACCGGATATCCGCCACATCCTCAGGCACTGGCCATTCCATAATGGCTTTTATCTTTTCCGAGTCTATGACAATACCTTCCGAGGAAATGACATGTCCTAAATATTGTATTTCTTTTTGATAAAAATCACATTTGTCAAATTTTGCATATAGTTTGTGTTTCCTTAGTGTTTGCAAAACTATTCGTAAGTGTTCATCATGTTCCTCCTCCGTTTTAGAATAGACCAGAATATCGTCGATAAGTACTACTACGAACTTGTCTAAGTATTGGCTGAAAATGTTGTTCATCAAGCACATAAATGTGGCTGGTGCATTAGTGAGTCCGAAAGGTATGACTACAAACTTGTAGTGTATGTATCTTGTACAAAAATCTGTTTTGTTTATGTCCTGGTCCTTTATCCTAACTTGATGATAACCAGATCGTAAATCCAATTTTGAGAAAATCTTGGCCCCACCAACTTGATCGAAATAGATCATTTATCCTGGGTAAGGGGTATTTGTTCTTAATGGTCACTTTTTTCAGTTGTCTATAATCGATACTTAGTCTTAGAGTACCGTCTTTCTTTTTCACAAAGAGGACTGGTGCTCCCCATGGCGAGACACTTGGTCTGATATACTCTTTATCCAACAATTCCTGTAATTGTATTTTTAATTCTGTCAGTTCTGGTAGACTCATTCGATAGGGTGCTTTTGAGATAGGGGCTGATACGAGTAGTAAGTCTATGTAGAAATATATTTCTCTCCTAGGAGGTAGTTCTGGTATCTCATCAACAAACATGTCTCTGAATTCACGTAGGATAGGAAAGTCTTCTAACTTGGGCTTATCTTCTTTTTCTAATAAATTCGTTACTTGGATGGCGTAAACTTGACATCCCTTTCTAATACATTTCTTGAATTGCATCGCTGAAACTTGTCTAACTGACACGGGTTTTGGTATGCCTTGGGTTGTTCTAACAGTTCCAAAATTATCTTTGTAGCTAAGTATCTTTGTATAATAGTCTAGTACCGCTTTGTGTTGTTCCAACCAATCCATCCTGATAATCATATCATAAGATCCTAGTGGTAGGATGTTCAGATTGGTCCTTATCTTTTGACCATCTAAGTTGAACTCAAGATCAGAAATAAAGTTGACTACTTTTCTTTCAGTACCTGTTGCTAGTTGTACAAGCCAATTTTTTTTTTCTTTTGTTCCTTAAGTTTATTCAACTCTACTACATCGGGAGTAATATAACTTAACGTAGCTCCAGGGTCAATTAAAATAGAAATTCGAGTGCCATGGATTTTACCTTCGATCTCTACCACTGAGGACTGGTGGTCATCTTTTCAACCATCTATGGCTGCAATTATACGATGCAAATTTCTGCCAATGTCTCCCACTGTCGAGGCTTCCTATAAATTGTGAACAACAGTTCTATTTGTTGTAATTAAACGTGGGCAGTTCCTCCTTAGATGAGGCTCTCCACACTCCCAACACTTTAATGGATTTCCACACTCCCAACACTAAATAAATGGAGATCAAAAGGTACAATCACAGATCCCTACTTATTCCTATGCTGCAAGCGTCTAAGTATTGTAGCCACCCATAGAACTATCTCGGGTGAGATTGTGCAGTGCACCCTGTGTACTGTGTTTCCTTCTAATTTACCAGGGGGGGCGATAGTTTTAGAGGGATTTTGTTGGAAGCTTGTTAAATATGAATGTGGTTCAACTTAAGACAGTAAGGTAAGATGAGAGTAGATAAATCAGTTAAACCAACAAATGGTTTCATTTCCGGTTGGAACATAATGGGATTGAGTGAATAAGATCTATTGAAGAAGCGTAAAAAGAATGTTAGATATGGAGACAAAATGTTAAAAGAATGAGAATATAAGATGGGATGTTGAGACCATGGAACCCAACGGAGGCAGAGATAAAGAGTTGGTTGAAAACAAAGGAGCCGAAGTTTGCACAGAAATATAACAGAAACCCAAATTTAACACCACGCCAATATCTGGACAAGTACGTATTCAATGACTTGCATGAAGTATTTTTATATGATTTCCCGCATGTGTTGCAGGAGTGGATATTGATGTTGAAAGACAACCACCCTACAAATCGAATCATACAGCTAGAGTGGAATCCTATGGATATCGCTCAGTTACAACAAGTTGACAATAAATTTATGTGTGCAGTAGATTTCTGGTTAGACAACATTGTTGCAGGATTTATCACAGAATTTGGAGTAGATACTACAGAGTATTACAATGTAGTAGAGCAAGAGTTCCTGAAGGGACTTCTAGGTAGGTATATCAAATCATTATATACTTCCATTAAGATATTACTATATAATAAATGTGTAATCACAATGTCCTCAGATAGATAAACTTCCCTGTGTGCATGGGGGAAGAGGGGAAGCATTGACAAGAGACATAGAAATGGAGGAAGAAACAGATAGAGGAAAGAAGGAGGATGCCTTGGATCCAATCATGATGGAGGAAGACCAGATCCAACTGATCATGGAAACAACTGGAAGAATGCATAGTGGAGTACCCTACCAATATAAGATGAACAACAAGAAGAGAGCCATAGTCGTGAGGGAAGGCTTGACAAGTGATGAAGAAGAGGTAGAGGATCTTCGGGCTGTAGATAAGATTGAGTAAATCATGCATGTGACATATGAAAGGAAGAAAATAGGTCCAAGAACATGAAAATAAGGCAACACTCCTATCCATATCAGTGTCAATGTGGAACCCATAAACCCATGTGCGACTAATACACCAATAAGAACACCACCATTTAGAAAACCGAATTTTAGAATGAAGACAACAATAAGTACATCTAGTCAAGGAGCAACAACTGAAGGAGCCAGTTCACGAAGTGATAGCCAAGTATATACATCGCATAGAGGTAGTAGTTCAACATCCAGGATGGCAGGGCATCATCCCACCATCAGATTACCAAAATTCAAGGGAGAGGCGTCGGAGGACCTTGAGAAGCACTTGTTCATTTGTGAAAATATTTGGGAAGAAAAACAAATCACAGATGAGGACACTACACTTGTGCAGTTAGCCATCATGCTAAGAGACCACACATTGGATTGGTACATGTTCTTAGCTGCAAACAATCCACCAAGAACAACCAGAACGATTGTGGATATGAAGAAGCTATTGATAAATGAATTCTAGAAGCCTAGCTCAGAGTATCAATACATGAATGAGATGATAGAGATCAGACATAAACCAGGAGAATCTCTGTGGGAGATTGACCAGAGATTCAAACGATTGAAGGGAAAGCTAAAGTATGTCATGAAAGACATGCATCATAGGCATCTGTTTGTCAACTCGTTGCTACCACATTTGAAATACCCTTTGAGATAGTAGAAGACCCATGAAGAGGATCTCCAGACACTCCTACAAATGGAAGAGAACTGATATTAGAAGACAGATTTACCCATAAAGGAGCTGAAGGAGGATTTGAAGAACTTAACATTTCAACTAAACCAGAACAGGGGTAAGGACAAGAGAGAATTTAATTGGTGTACCACATGTAGGACAGAAGGAAACCAAAAGATTGAATGCCCAACATTCGCACAGTACATGGCAACATGATTTCCAAACCCTTTTCTATCAGGAGGACTATGGTGTGAGATATGTAAGACATAGGGACATGATCCATATCACTGTCCAATGATGCAAAAATACCAGACGGTGCCTAAGATTTCATATTGAAACTTTTGCAAGTCAGTAGGCAATGATGACAAATATTGCAGGACAATATAGCTGATGCGGGAACGAACATTAGATACCTATGGGGTGTAGGAATATATGATGACAGGGAAAGTTGCACCATCGTTTAACCAAGTACCAGCCCCATATAACATTTATCCACAACAATATAACACTGTGAAACCATAGTAAAATACCACACAACCATAGTATAATCCCACATAGTATAACCAGGCACCCCAGTACATCGCATTGCAAGGATATCGAGCTAGCTACAGAGGTGGAGGATGAGGTAGAGGAGGCTTTGGAAGAGGCAGAGGACGGGTGGTATTTCATAACTTTCAACAACTAGGACATTATGCAAGAGAATGTCCACTTCCACTTGGGACATGTATGTATTGTTGTGCATCAGATCATGACACAAAAGACTGTCTGACACTATTGGGGAAGATACAAGAAAAGTGAAATCATAACAGTCAGAATGTTCAGTGGATTTCTGTAGAAGAAAGAGAGGATGGAAGAAATATCAACATAGTTATGCACAGAGGAGCTAAGATAGGAAATGACGCAGTAAGACAAGATCCAACACAACACCAGTGGGTGAAGAAGAATGTCGAAGCACATAAGTAGTTTGATGCGTAGAACACAAAATGGATATACAAGCAATCTAGACAAGAATTGTTGAAGCCAGATATTTCATCTACATCAACTTCACATCATACTCAGGACGTACCAACGTATAAGATTCCTTTCTCATTGGATCATACTAATGGAGCGCAACCTCTAGGACAAGTAAGTACCATAAAGACTATTCTCCAATCCTGTGTTAAGCTATTAAATGAACAATCATCTGTTAAAATTTTGAAAAATATGCTATAAATCTATAACTCAGAGGCAGAGGGGAAATTAGAACAGAAAACAATCAATCACCTTCATACATGAAGGAGGACAAGCAGGGAATTTAGATTAAATTATAACATTGGAGATTTCAATATGGGGGACATCATACTGGATTTAGGATATGAGGTGAATGTGTTACCCAAGAAGAAATGTATGGGAGATCCCACATTAAGATATTCATTTGTTTAGATGAAACTAGAAAATCAACACATAGTTCTACCAATTGGAAGGTTAAAGGGTGTGACAATAGATCTAGATGGAGTGTGCACTATTGCAGACTTTGAAGTAATAGAAATAGTGGATGGCACAACACCATATCCAAAACTACTTGGATTGGATTGGGAGTTCGAAAATAATGCCATAATCAATTTGAATACGTGGAAGATGACTTTCGATTCAGGAGAGTACAGAGTCATTTCCCCATTAGATCCATCAGAAGGAGAAAGGTTTGTAGAACCCACTTGTTTATACCTGGAGTAAATTAACCAGTTGTACAAAACCACCGTGTGAGAAGAAAATTATGTGAATCCAACTATAGATGGGGTACTCAGTTGGATAAGTATCACTTTATGTGTGTCAGACTCAAATATAGGGTTGGATAATTGGCAACAAAGATTACATGAAGTCTCCCCAAGAAGATGCGCAAGAATAAACATCGCAGTAAGATGGGTAGGTACAGAGCTAAGAGAACCTCCTAACTTTCATGGGGTGAAAAAATTAGAAGAATTCCTAAAAATATATGAATATGAAGTGTTACCAAATAAGATGCTCTTAGATTTGGATATAGCACTCAAGGAAACACCTGCAAGAGGTGGGGTGCGCACAAAGTGACTGTTAAGGAATGGTAGCAATGAAAATGATTACTGTGCATTAGATTCAATGCAGAGCAGAAGAGCAGCATGATGCAGAGATATGATGGACATGGGTCACATTTGGAACACTTGTATAAGTTTAGAACATTATGGATGATGATGCCACCAAAGGAATGGCCTCATTACTTTATTCATACACTAGAAGGAATCCCAGAAAACTAGTATGTGGACCAAGAACTGCGTAGAGGAACTGTAGAATGGATAGTATTACAACAAAATTTTACAGTCACTTTCTCATTTGAACATGAGTACCCCAACATATATTCAACACTCGAACAAATCAGAGGGGTGATATTCATTAAGGAACCATAAGTTGAACTTATAATAGAATATCAACAACAGAATAGACAGACAGTGAAATAACTATTGTCATGCTAACATGTGCAGGAAGAAGCACCGGATGAAGAGGACCCGCGCAACATTTAGATAACAAAATTTGAAGGTGAAAGAGGGGTGGAAGGTCCACCTATGGAATCATAATTGTTTGTTGCGTCGATCAAGGTGAATAAATTCAACATTGGGATAATTGAGAATCCCAAAATGGCCAACATTGGAGACTACTAGGATGAGCAAACAATAGAAAGAATAACAAAGTTGTTGCAAGAGTACAGTGACCTATTCCCAACAACCTTTACAGAGATGAAAGGCATAGCAAGAGAGATAGGAGAGATGAATATACCTCTCAAATCTAAGGCTAGATCAGTTAGACAATGACAATATAGATTGAGCCCAATATATACGCATAAAGTAAAAGTAGAAATTGACAGGATGTTGGAGGTTGGAATCATGAAACTAGTGGAGGAATATGAATGGGTAAGCCCTATGGTAGTTTAGGAGAAGAAGCAGGAAGGGATAAGGATATGTGTCGACCTAAGGAAGATGAATGATGCTTGCCTACATGACCCTTTCCCTACCCCTTTCACAAATGAGGTATTAGAGAATGTAGAAGGCCAGGAAGCATACTCATTCACAGATGGATTCTCAGGATACCATCAAATCAAGATAGCCCCATAAGACAGGTACAAGACAAATTTTTCCATAGAATGAGGATCCTACCAGTACACAGTCATTCCTTTTGGGATGAATATTGAACCAGCTATATTCTCAAGGGTAGTCATAGCTGTGTTTAAAGAATTCATCCATCAAATTTTAAAAGTATACCTAGATGATTGGACAATATACAGTCTGTTGAAGGACCATGTAGAGGTGATAAGTCTAATGTTGGAAAGATGCTGGCAGTTTCAGATATCACTAAATATAAAGAAGTGCATATTTGGGACACCTTTTGGGATACTATTGGGCCATATAGTGTGCAAACAAGGCTTGCTAGTAGATCTTACCAAGATTACAGTAATTGTCAATTTACCACCACCAAAATCAGTACATCGATTGAGAGCAACATTGTGACACATAGGCTACTACATGAAATTCATAAAAGGGTATGCACAGATCACTGCGCCATTGGAGAAACTATTGAGGAAAGATAGTAAATTTCAATGGAATGAGGATTGTCAACAAGGATTGGACACTATAAAAGAGAAGATGGTAACATCACCAATACTAGTAGTCCTAGATTGGGAAAATACATTTCATGTGCATGCAGATGCATCAAATATAGCACTTGGAGCTATTTTGGTGCAACCAAGAACAGGGGAATTGGACCATCCTATAGAATTTGCTAGCAGAAAACTGTCAGAGTCAGAGTAGAATTACAATACGACAGAAAGAGAAGGCCTAGCTATGGTCTATGCACTCCATAAGTTCAGACATTACTTACTGGGAAAACATTTCAAGATGTTTACAGATCATTTAGCTCTCAAATGGCTAGTAAATAAGCAAATGTTGAGGGGGAGAATTTGTAGATGGTTACTGTTGTTCTAGGAATTTGAATTTGAATTGATAGTCAAACCAGGGAAGTAGAATGCAGGACCTGATCACCTATCAAGGATCACTAATGGAGGGGAACCTACGAACTTAGAGGAAAAATTCCTTGATGCACAATTATTTTCAGTACAAGTAGTCGATGAATATTTTGATGAAATCATTCAATACTTGAGTACATGGACTGTGCCATAAGAATTCAACACTGCGCAAAAGAAAAATCTGGTATTCCTAGATGCAGACTATCAATTGATTGAAGGACACTTATACAAGATGGGTGCAGATAGCATCTTGAGAAGATGTGTACTAGAACATGAAGAACCTAGGATTTTAGCAGAGGGCCATGAGGGAATAGCAGAAGGAAATTATGCAGGAAAAGCTACTGTGCAAAAGGTATTTCACGCAGTACTATGGTGGTTGATTGTTCACAAAGATGCAAATGACTATTGCCAGAGATGTGATGTATGTCAAAGGGTTGGTAAACCTAATAGACAAGACAAGATGCCCCTAAGACCACAAATAACCTTGCAGGTATTTGAAAAATGAGAAATAGACTTTGTAGGACCAATTAACCCACCAGAAAAGAGGTCATAAGAAAGGTATATTATTACTGCGACAAAATACTTAACAAGATGGGCAGAAGCAACACCAATCAAGGACTATAGCGCATAGAAAACAACACACTTATTGTTTGAGAAAGTGATCACTATACTTGGATGCCCAAGGCTTTTGATGAGTGAGAAAGGAACTCACTTCTTTACTATGATTAAGGAGTTCAAAGTATATGATCTAAAGAGTACACCATATGATCACCCTCAAGCAAATAGAACAATGGAAGCCTTTAATAAGATCCTAGAGAATGCACTGACAAATATCTACAATGTCAACAAGGACGATTAGGACTTGAAGATACCAACGGTACTATGGGCATACGAGACTACATGCAAAAATTTGACAGGGCAGACACCATTCAGGTTGGTGTATGGACAAGAAGTAGTGGTGTCATTAGAATTTTTGGTACCTAGCCTGCGCGTAGAAACAATCACTAACATGACATAATGATGCATAATCAAAGAACAAATAAGTCAACTATTGGAGATGGAAGAAGATATGATCCTATCAGGATTTCACCAAGAAGTACATAAAGCAAGGGACAAATCTTGGCATGATAGACATATAAAAATGAAGAGTTTCATGGAAGGAGACCTAGTCTTGGTATATGATAGTAAATATCTTCAGCACCCAGGAAAGTTCATAATGCATTGGTTGGGACCATACGAAGTAAAGATTGTCACAGATGGGGGAGTTGTACAACTGAAAGACTTAGGAGGTACAAAACTCAGAGGAATGGTCAATGGGAGTCGACTGAAGCTGTATAGGGACAGTCGACCTCCTAGTACTTAGAAAGTTAATGAACAATAAAAGAAAAAGAAAAAAGGATAATTCAATGCACATGAAGAGCCTCAACATAATAGGATTGGGAAGACGAAATGGGGCGCTGCAAGAAATCCAGGGTTCGAAAAACATGACACACAAAAGAATGGTTAAACGAGTGAAAAGGTAACGTGTGTAGGAAACATAAAGAAAAGGGGAAAACGTGACAAGTATTAGTGTGACACAACTGTCATTTCCTCAACACACTATAAAGTTGGAAAGAGGGGGGAAAACCGACCCATTATGATTTCGGCTAAGGAGAAAAATGTCAAGTCGAGAATAAGAATAATAGAAGTGTGGAATTGTGCTACCAACCGATGAATTGAGATCTTTTCAGTTGAATTTAACCACCATGTCACCACCATGGGTTGGAGCACCAAGAGGAACTGGACGAAGTACCCAAAGTACTACACGGGGACCACAAGGTGAAACCAATGAGATGTCGACAATGGTGGATGTGGATGAAATCCATACACCAGAGTACGATCAAACCACACATGTATAGGAGGAGAAAGAATCCACACAGGATCCCAAGCAACTAGGTAGAGGATGTCGTGCAGATGGAATCTGATGCGTCCAGGGGGAAAAGGGCCATGGGAAGCAGAACTGGCCATGGAATCCATGCAGCAGGGCCTGGAGCCAAAACCAAAGTAGGAAATACAGCAAGAGGAGGGAGTACCATCCCCACAAGGGAAAAATAAGTTGAGAGAAGAAACATGTACACAGGGCATACAACACACTTAGGAAAACTATAGTAATGATGAAAATTGCCAATGAAGTGAAAACTGGGGATAACATGGTAGGAGGAGTCGACAAACTTAAATACTCCAACCACGATGTTTTGGATTCCACAAAATTCCCAGATTTGTCAGCACATAACTATCTAGAGAGCAAGGGAGAGGGCCCATCAGGTGCACCACTGTTGGAGCCCACACAGTGGATCCTAGGCCTATACAACACAAGTATCATGAGTCTCTTAGAAATACCATACTTCGAGTGTGGAAAATACACAAATTCATGTGTTAAATAGTTGTTAGCAAGGGTGCATGGAGGCATCCTATGGATGGACAGGCTAGTACCGATCAATTTTGACCTCATCGCAGAGATTGCAGGGCTACCCACAGATGGAGAGAAGTTGGAGCAATACCTAGATAACAAGACTCGGGAAAAGGCCATCTCCGATGATATTAAAGAAAAGTATGGCACAGAGAGGGGGAACAAAGGAATCAGGATCAATGACATCCATGATCCTGCAACTTGGTTTGCAACCAGATTTCTCAGTTGAAAATTAATGTGCAAGTGTCGAAAAGAAGAAGTGTCTACCAGAGTAGTAGCAACTACGACGTAGTGCACAAAGGGGAGCTCGATGAGCTGGGACCTATCCCTACTCAACTCATTCCTAGAATACAGTAAGGATGCACAAGAATGGGGCTCTGAGTTCCACTATTCATGGTTACTCATCATCATTACACTTATAGGGTGGCACGAACCAACATATACGATGTTCCTCACAAGCATAGGAAAGTGTGGCGCAACGCACTACACATCGTTGTGAAGCACCACAGATCCCAAGGTAAATAAAGTCACCAATGACATGTTCGCGTAGTACTTAACAAATATTCATAACAACATGAAAAAGACATGGAGGATCTCACCAGAAACTATCCAAGAGTGTGGATAAATAGCTAATTTCCGTGCATCACGTCACAACATGTTGCTACAGGAAAAGAAGGACCCAACGAAGGAGTGGTTGCAATTGAAGTATTGCGTGATGATGTAGGACATCCACATGGAGGTCCAAGAGTGGTCTAAGGAGTGGAAATTACCATAGATCCCAAGCGCAACACCACCAGTACAAGTCTAGACACAAGATAAAAAACTCCCCGTGCAACATATAGGCAGGAATGGTGCGAACCAGCAAAAGAAAACAACAATAGGTACAGGGGGGCAAGAAAATCCATTCAAAAGAAGACTAGGAAACAAAAGAAGTCATAGCGTGGTCTGAAACAGGGTCCACAGGTTACAAATCAGACACCAAGAGGACCAATAGGACATGTGAGTACATAGGAAGTGTAGAAAGAGGCACAAGATGCAACTATGGACGAAGAAGTTAAGAAGGACACTAGAATGGATACATATATGCCTGAAGCATATGAAAAACTAGATGCCCAAAGGAAGAGAACTACAGAGAAAGTAAGTGGCACCGAGAATAAAGAGAAGGCCCACAAGAAACAAATGGAAACGTCACTAACAACAAGGTAGAACTAATATCCACGACAGTAGAAGATCGAATATCATAAGTATGGGAAAATTCGGAAAACCATAGAGATTCAATTTTGGAACAAGTACAGGAGGTAAAAACCACATTAGAATAGTTGAGCATCAAGGTGGAACAACAACAAAAGGAAAAATCGACGCCAGTAAGAGAAGGATCACCTGATAGAGAAACAATACAAATAATAGTACATGGAAGTGTTAAATTTATCATAACACCAGATATGTTGTTCATTGATGAGGAAACAATGCAGAAGCCTATGAAGGATATCGAAACATTAGAATTGGAGATTCCTAAGATACCAACAAAAGTGTTATATAAATTACAGGTTAGCGTCGCGCAGGAGATTCAGTCCAGATCAAGGTTTGACGCGACGAATATACAACTAGCGTGAGAAGAAAATATGGCAATGAAGGAAGCCATCATCCAAGAAGGGTAGAGGAAAGAGATAGCGCAACGAAAAGTGGACCAGATGGAGACCCACATAGACACAATATTTCAAGATATCTTAGATGACACAATATCAGAAGAAACATCTTGGGAGGAGAAGATAACAAAGATAACACAGACTCTACAACAATATAAAGAACATATCAAGGAACTGGAGGAGCACGCAGTACCTATGACTTCCCCAACAGTCTGAGCGCAAAGAGAGCAAGATGTGACAACAGCTGCAGAGAACATCATGCAAAATATACATAGTGTGGTATAATTGTTGGAGAAAAGCGGTCAGCTATGGACCCAACTATTAGAATATGGGACCCTACAAGAGATGCAAGGAAAGGAAGATAAATTGCACACAACAATGGCAGATGTCAAGCAATGATAGAGGACAATGTCCCTTTCTAATAAGATTAAGACAACCACATAAATGAAGAACCTTCAGGCAAAATAAAAAGTGGTACAAGCACAAAAAATTGCATGATAGGTGCAGTTGGAGCCCTTATAGGAAACGACAGAACAATTGGTCATGGAAATCGACATAGCGAAAGCATGCCTCGAACATATAGGCTTGGAGGGCGAAGAGATATTAATACCACCAGTCACTACGCAGGTGGTCAAAGCCATGACATCAAAGAGAAGCCAGGCTCAGGAGTAGTACTAACGGATAGTAGACATGTACGAAGCACTGACACAAGAAGTGGTAGAAACAGGAGTTAGACAGTGACTCGGGACAAGCCGCAATGTCAGTGTTGGGGGCCTGTTGGGTGCAGGTCCATTTTGGGGAAAAGTCCATTTTTGGAGAGAAAAGCAGGAAGTGGAAGAAAAGACAACTGGAATTAAAAGCAACACATGCGAGGGAAGCATGCGAGGCGCACATGCAAGGGATACCTAACTACATTAGGGTTAGGGTTTTTGCAAAATATTTTAATGTCTGATAAGCCAAGAATATGTATAAGTAGGCTGAGGAGCATGGTGCGATCTAGTCAGCCTCACAGAGATCGAGAAGCCTGTTGAGATTGTAAGATCCAAGACTGTAAATACGCATGACACAAGATATTGTTGAGACATAATAAAAGAGATTTAGAGACAAATCTTTGTGGATTTATCCCGGGAGGGGATGAACCATGGTAGAACTTGTGTTATGTGACTAAATGTTATGCATCTCCTTTATTGTTAATGATTAAATGTTAGATGAATAAATGAAGCAACTAGTTAGATATGATATTTCACATGCATGAGTAAGAGTGGTTGATTAATTAAGATAGTAGACTAAATAAATGAAGATCACAAGGTACAATCACAGATCCCCACTTATTCCCAGTCTGCAAGCGTTTGAGTATTGCAGTGACCCATAGATCTATCTCAGGTGAGACTGCGCAGTGCACCCTGTGTATTGCGTTGCCTTCTGATTTACCAGGGGGGCGATAGTTTTAGAGGGATTTTTTTGGAAGCTTGTTAAATCTAAACCTGGGTCAACTTAAGATAGTAAGGTAAGATCAAAGTAGATAAAGTATTTAAAACAACAAGTTTGTTGATATTTTGGTGGATGAGTTACCTCATTCTTTACCTCCCATCAGGAATATTAGTCACCATATTGACCTTATTCCAGGAGAAATTTTTCCGAACAAAGAAGCATACAAATTAACCCCTCAAGATAATGAAGAGGTCAAGGATCAAGTCCAAGAGTTTTTGGATAAAGGTTTGATCAAGGAAAACTTGAGCCCATGTGTCGTACCAACTATGTTGAGTCCGAAGAAGGATGGAGGTTGGAGAAGGTGCACAGATTCTAGAGCTATCAACAAGATAACCATCGAGTATAGATTTCCTTTACCCATAATGGATGATTTAATGTATTTCTTCAGTGGAGCTAGTTATTTTTCCAAAATTGAATTGAAGAGTGGTTATCATCAGATAAGGATGAGAGAGGGAGATGAATGGAAAACAACTTTCAAAACAAATGAAGGATTGTATGAGTAGCTTGTTATGTCGTTTGGCTTAACAAATGAACCAAGTACGTTTATGAGGTTAATGAGTGAAGTAATTAAAGATTTTATTGTTAATTTTGTGATTGTTTATTTAGATGATATTCTATTTTTCAGTAAGACCGAAAAGGAGCATTTAAGACATTTGAAAATGGTGTTGAGAAGGTTATAGCAGGAGAAGTTGTTAGTGAATTTGAAGAAATTTTCTTTTATGAAAACATAAATTGTGTATTTGGGGTTCGTAGTCTCTTCAAATGAATTGAATATGGATCCAAAGAAGTTGAGGGAACTAAGAGAATGGCCTTCTCCAAGAAGCGTGTTTGAAGTAAGGAGTTTTCGTGGGTTGGCGAGTTTTTAGAGGAAATTCATCAGAAATTTCAACAGTATTTTTGCACCCATATTGGACACTATAAATACGAAACATGGATCTTTTAATTGGACAGAAGAAGCTGAGAAGGGATTTAGAGTGTTGAAAGAAAAGATAACATAACAACTTGTTTTAGTTCTTCCAAATTTTAAGAAGACTTTTCAGGTCAAATGTGATGCAAGTGGAGTAGCCATTGGCGCAGTTTTAAGTCAAGATAATAAGCTTGTTTCTCATTTCAGTGAGAAGTTGAATGATGTTATGAGGAATTATTCAACATATGACAAGTAATTTTATCCTGTAATTCAATATTTGAAAAAGTGGAGGCATTATCTTATCCCAAAGGAGTTTGTTTTGTATACTAACAACCAATCTTTGCAATTTATAACTAGACAAGAGAAATTGAACCAGAGACATGCCAAATGGGTAGAATTCATGCATAATTTTACTTTTTTTACTAATCATATTAGTGGAAGCACTTACAAAGTTGCATATTCTTTGAGCAAGAGATGTTTGATCTTCCAGGAATTACATGTGGAGATTTTGGGATTTGAACACCTCAAGGAGATTTATCAAGAAGACCTAGATTTCAAGGAAGCTTATGAAGCATGTGAGAACCCTTTGAAAAGAGACATAAATCAATGGATGGAGTATATGATCCAATATGAACTCGTATTCAAGGGAATTTAGTTGCGTATCCTGAAATGCTCAATGAGGTACAATTTGCTAAAGGAGAAACATAGTGGAGGATTGGCTGAACATTTTGGCCATGATAAAATGTATGCACAGTTGATTTATTCATAATATTGGCTAGGAATGAGGTTTGATGTGAAGAAGTTCATGGACAAATGAAAAATCTTCTAGTATGCTGAAGGAAAGAAAGAAAACATTAGATTGTATCAACCATTTCCTATTCCAGATAGACCGTGGGATGTTATAAGTATGGATTTTGTTCTGGGATTGCCAAGAACCTAGAGAGGGAGTGATTCAATCTTTGTGGTGGTTGACAAATTTTTGAAGATGGCACATTTCATACTATGTCACAAAACCAGTGATGCTACTCACATAGAAAATTTGTTTTTCAAGGAGATTGTGAGATTGCATGTGTTTCCCAAGAGTATAGTTTCATACAGAGATACTAAATTTGTGGGACACTTTTGGAGGACCTTGTGGAAGAAGATGGGGACAAGTTTGTCTTTCAGTTCAACATATCATCCTCATACAGGTGAGCAGACTGAGGTAGTGAATCAAATTTTAGGGAATCTGTTGAGTGTGGTCATTGAACATAACAGTCATTAGGACCAAATTCTACCCCAAGAAGAGTTTGCATATAACGACTCACCGAATAGGAGTACTGGTAAGAGTCCATTCCAGATAGTCTATGGGATGCATCCAAGAGGAATTTAAAAATTGAGAGATTTGGGACGAGATGAATTACGAAATGAAAGAGAAGAGGACTCTGTTGCATAAATGCAAAAGTTGCATGATCATATCAAAGGACATCTACATAATAGCAACCATAAATATAAGAACAAATTAGACCATAGGAGAAGAGAGGTGAATTTTGAAATTTGAGATCAATTCTTAGCACAACTCAGGAATGAAATATTTCCTAAGGGGAAATATAACAAGTTGAATATGAAGAAGATATGACCTTGTAAGATCCTCAGAAAATTATCTACAAATTATTATGAGATTGAACTGCCAGAGGACATTGGAATATCGTCAATATTCAATGTAGAAGACTTATACCCTTACAGGATGGATGATATATAATGGACATATGATCGAGAGGAGATTCAGTGGAAGCGAAATATTCCCATAGTAGAGAAGCCATAGATAGAGAAGATTTTGTACCAGAGGATTTCTAAAAATACCAAGAGAAAAGTTTAATATGAGTATCTGGTTAAGTGGAAATATCATCTAGCAGAAGATGCCAGTTGGATAACTGAAACTGATATCCAGAAACATGGAAATACAGTGGAGGAGCTCATGGACAAGATTCCATGAATATTTTTTTCTAGAGGAGTATGATTCAGGAGCATCGCCATCAAAATTCAATGAGGCCAAGTGGAGGAAAACTTAGCATCCAAAGCATGCATTCAAATTGGTTTTGGATTCCAAGAAGAGTGCGTCACTTTAATGTTTTGAAAATATTGTAATTGAAGGCCCGTAATATTTTGATGCATGAGCCATTGTAAATAATATAGGAGATTGAAATATCTTTAATGTCGAAAGGATTGTATAGATTTGGAGCATCGACTCATATCGATATTGTAAGTGCTCATTTATTTGTAATAAACTTAGTGGTAGAATGATTTAATTATGATGTGGAAGCACTAGATTAGTCGGAAGAAGGCTTGAGAAGCCCCTCCACATATAAATATATGTAATCTATGCCTAATAGAGGCTACTAAAGTTATTGTCATTGTTGCTACAAATTGTTATTGTTGCTACTGAGAAATAGAAGGTGAAGAGTTGTTGGAACTCTTGTAAATGTTTTGTTGAAGGAATATAATAGAGGAGATTTGCTTCACATGGCTAAGTTTCCTTATCTTTGAGTTATTTGAGTAAATGTTATGTTATCTATTTTCTGTGTTTATATGCCTATGTGTGTATTTCATGGTTGAATTAATGAACCTTCGATGTTCTATAAGTTTCAATTGTTTCTCTTCTGAAATCCCGGTGCAACGAGTGCACAGTGGCCACACAAGGAGTGTGAAGGTAGAGTCATTTTCAAAGTACTCAATAGCTCAGGAGAGATAGAGTGAATTTCATAGAGTGAGTGAAAGGAGTGAACACATACTTGTTGGAGTATAAAATATCAAGGAATAGACCCGTGCAAGGCGTGCAAAGGGCCATCACTTAGTGAAGTGTTGAAAGAGTCTCAAGGAGAGCGAGCACAAGGAGTGCGCAGGAGATTTTTCTAAGTCTCAAGCTCAGGAGAAGTAGCACAAGTGTGTTCTAGAGCCTAAGTCCTTTAAAGTTATCAAAGATCAAGAAGGATAGCGAGATTTAGTTCTTGAAAGGAAGGATCCCTTTTGTTTGGATGATGAGTGGACAAGATTCATTCGGGAGGAGTCAGAGTTTTTCACAATCATTGGATCTAGAGAAGATGCACATGTGTCAATACTTTAAGTCTTTTGAAATTTGCGAATTTAGAATTTTTAGGGTGTGTGTTGTGGAGGAGAAAAATTTCCCAAAGTTCCAGAGTCTGAAGTTAATATGGACCGTTGGTAGACAGGGGACACATATCCGCATATAAACAGTTATCTGGAAGTCCGAAAATTCAGGAGAATAGAGGCATAAAGTGTCTTGGTTCGAGAAATCCTGAAGGCCCAAAGGTCGGAGTAGATCTCAACCATCTTTTGAGAGAGACACGTGGATTGTGGATCCATTCCTTCGCGAGTTTGACACCCTGGAGGGTTTGGAGTGTTGTGTCATGAAAATATCGAAATCCCGAAGCACAGAGTAAAAGTAGGTCGTTGATCTGAGGCGGATGAAAGTCGTCTGATCTGTTAGTTCAGAGTTCACACATTCAGAAGTATTTCATGTTGGAGCAGGGAAAACTCCTGAAGTTCAGAGCCCCGAAACCTATGTGAGCCATAGAGCTTGGTGCAAGGTGTGAACTGTTGATCCCCATCTTTGTTCGGTTGTTCACGAATTCAACATTCAGGAGAATTATTGTTTTTTGTATTTGGAACTCCCGAAGCTCATAGCTCTGAAGTGTTGGAGTTTCTACGGGTTAAGAACTTAGCCCACTGTTTTGGCTCGAGGTCACGTGGATTCATCCATTGAAGATATAAGACCCTTGCGAATGTGAATTTGTGATAAAGGAAAAGAGAAAAGGCCTGTGGTAGAGTATTTCTAGGGTTCAACAAGGACCTGAGAGACAATTCAACTCCCTTGATTGAATGATCCTAGACAAGGAGGTCGCGTGAGCCCCACGAGTGGTGGGGGTTTGCATCGACCTTCTTTTCCAGTTTACTCCTATTTTCATTGGGAACATGCATAATGCATCACAACCAAATACTTTGAGATTTGAAACTGAATGCTTCCTACCCAACCATACCTCATGTGGATTCATTTCAACTAGCACCAAAAAAGGACACATGTTCACCAGATATTTTTCAATGTCGACTACCTCTGCCCAGAATTTTTGTGCGAGCCCAGCACCACTGAGCATGCTCCTTTCCTTGTCCATTAATGTTTTTTTCATTCTCTCAACAACTCTATTTGTTTGTGGGGTATATGGTGTGTTATTTTGGTGTTCTATGCCACACTTCTTGTAGAGATGATCAAATTATTTTCCACAGAATTCACCACCGTTGTTAGTTCCCAACACCTTAATCTTATTATCTGTCTGGTTTTCTACAAGAGATTTAAACTCTTTAAATTTCTCAAAAACCTCTTATTTCTTCCTCAATAAATATAGCTATGTCTTCCTGGAAAAATAATCTATGAAGGAGACATAATACAAGGATATACCTAGTGAAGGAACTGAAACAGGGCCAAATACATCACTATGAACCAACTCTAGAATCCCATTTTCATTCGTCGCTCCAAATGGGAACCTCACCCGACTTTGTTTACCATATATACAATGTTCACAAAATTCGACTTCTAAATTACATTTGGAAAAGTCTTCGACCATACCTTTGTTACACATAGCTCAAAGTCCTTTTTCTCCAATGTGTCCCATCCTCTCGTGCCATAGCATGGTCGAGTCGAATTTATGATGACTTGTCGGGTTAGTTTGAATCGACTTATCCCGATTCGAGTCGAGTCAAGTTTACTTTAGGAAAAACGATGTTGTTGCATCCAATCAATTCGAAACTCCCTAATAACTTGTATAGGGTTCCAATCTGAACTCATTTCATTAAGACCGTCACAACTATGACCATATTGCATGAATCCTTTTGAAATAGAGTGTGCACCCCTGCATCACTCATCTCGCTGAGAGATATCAGGTTTCTTTCCAAACCTAGAATGTGTAGCACACCTGGAAGGGTTCTAGTCCTCCAATCTTGCAGTATTAGTCAAACTCTTCCCTGTCCAAAAATTTTAGTTGTCGAGTCATCCCCCAAGAACACATATCCTCTTTCATATCATTCATATTCATAGAACCATTCTCTACATGATGCCATATCATAGGATGCTCCTGATTCGATCAACCAAAAATATTAATCTGACTGTGTACTATTCAATTCCAGGTACACATCGCCTTCCTTATCTGGAATCGTCTTTCTCTCAGTCATATGCTTCTCGTTGGATCCTATACTGAATTCCACTGCCTTAAACTTACAATACCTTTTGTAATTCCCAACTTTACCGCATTTCAACATCTTCTTGTCAACTAACACAAAATTTAGATCTACCCTTCGACTTAGGCTTTCTATCAGATAATTTTCCTTTATCTCTATCAACCGATCGACCTCTCACCACTAAATCATGTTTGGTCGATCCCTCCATGTTCTTCCTTCTCATTTCTTCTGACAATATAGATGAAACCACGTCTTCTAGAACTAATTTGGTTGTATTACTCTTTATAGCCATGACTAATCTATTCCAGGAGTTTGACAAAGAAAATAATAGGATAATACATTTCTCCTCCTTAGTGATTTTAATATACATAGAAAATAACTAGATTATAATGGTATTAAACACATTTAAATTCTCAGTCACCGAACTGCCATCATTCATCCTCATAAGATACAAATTCTTTCTGAGAAACAACTCATTTACCAGATATTTCGACTGGTACAAGCTACCCAACTTGTCCGACAGTTTCTTGGTTGAATCTTCACCTAAGACATTCAACAATACCGAATCTGCAAGACAAAGTCAAATCGTACTTTTTGCTCCTTTTTCGAGTTTATCCCATTCTTTCATCGAAATACCTATCGGCATGGTACCTGGATAGACTATTTTCCATTGTTCTCGATCTACAAGGAGATATTCAATTTTAATCTTCCAAAGCTCAAACTTCTGGCCATTGAATTTTTCGATCTCTATTCTTGAGTTTCTTGTCATTATTTAACACAATATTTAAATATTTCTAACTTACGACTCTTATTGAACCTAGGGTTTAGATCAGATTTAAGGTTGTTAAACCAATCTTTGACACCGCATGTTAGGAAATGAGGAACACTTCCATGATAAACCTAGTAGAAGAGGGAAAGAAAGATTTAATCAAGAAAGTAAATGAAAAATAAAACACATAGTACACAGATATTTTACCTTGGAAACCCAAGCCAAGAAAACCAACATTCCTTGAGAGTTATACTCCTTGTTTTCTTACTCATTCATAATAAACATTTACATGTCTAACCTTGGTCCACACCTAATACACACTCGACATCATACCCTCTTGCTTTACATAAGAACAACATTATAGTCAATTCAACTTACATATACATGACCAACAACCTCTATGATTACATCTAAATATTAGCTTCTACAACATTACAACATACCTTCCTTATAGGCTTTAAGGTAATAAAAAACTGAAATAAAAGGCGTCCAAAAATAGTTACAAATCCATGTAGATCATTGTTTGCACTCAATTCGTCACTAGGTGAGCAAATAAAGAGTGCTTACATGCCCAGTTGGGTCTTGCTAGGCATGACAGTTATAGAGGAAAGGGTTAGAGAAAACAAAACAAAACAATAAACAAGAATTAAATTAAAACAAACTAAAACTATGGGCATATGAAAAAGAAATAACAAACACAAAAGACCAATATCACCAATGTTTTGAGCTGGTCTATTGATGAAATCCAAAGCACAATGAAGAAAGGGAACTGTGGTTCCTTCTTCCTCCAAAGGAAGGATCTTGAGGCCCTCACAAACTTGCTCTCCTTACAATAAGAAAATGAGAATGATGGTGAAAGAACTCCAAGCACATTCACTCAATGGATAGGTGAATGGCTCTATGAAATGATGCCAATGTGGTATTGTCAAGGAGTGAGTCCTTAACAATCTTAGCAACATAACAATACATGAAATTCCTTGAGAAAATGATGTTTCTTCATGGATTTTTATAGCATAGCATTGGGTGATTATGTAACCCCTTTGAAGTGTGAAGAGGGGCTCTTTAGGGCTCAATTAGGTCTTTGATCATCCTACCATGCGGATTCAGCTCAGATTTGATGGTCAAATCAGGTTGGGAGCTGGTCCATAAGTGGTTGGGAGGCCGACCAATTCAATAAATGCGCCGTTTAGCAGGTGCACAGGTTTTTGCGCTAACAGTCGCGCGTCGTGCGCGCATGCGCGCATGGTACGCTTCTGTAAAGCGCATGTGCGCGCGCACCAAACTTCTGTAAAGCGCCCTTCAATTTTTGGTTACTTTGTATAGTTTTTGACCCTTTTGCAATGCTGTGAAATTAATCCAGTGCCATGAATGACTTCATTCCTGTTTTGACGATGCTGAGTTCTTGTCGCCATGTGCGGACGAAATTTCAGTGATAACAGATGCCCCCTGATGGATGAGGTTAGGAGCATACGTATATACGAAATCCATCAATGTTTCTTTTACTGAGAATGTTGTGGTAAGAGCGAGCAAGAGTGGGATCGTGTAGAGAAATCCTTTGGAGAAGAAAGGAACTGGTAGAACCCGACCTTCCAGAAGGTGCATAATAATATACAACTGTGTACAAACGAGGCGGGCATGCCCCATGCTCGTGTTATGTAACTCTGAAAAAAAATGACTGAAGTGTTGGTGTAGACAACTGCAGCGCCCTCGGGGGCGGTAATGATAAAGGCAGAAGACAGTTCTGCAAAGGAACATACTCTGAACAATAGGCAATGATCGCGGTAATAAGCAGCGACGATAATGCGGGCATTGATGGCCTGACCAAGTTCAGAGGTCTTCGGCAAATGATAATAATAACTGCAATAGTCGCAAAGTAAGACCCACCGTAACATGAGAAAGTGTTGGCGTTGAATGTTATGGGGGCCAACGACAACAGGGAGCGATGGTGTTGCACCCTGTGCCATCCGGGATATCTCATGGAATGGGAAATGAGAATCAAGATACTGTCGCCCTTCTGGAAAATTGTGTGCTACTGTCGACAAAAGGGGAATGCGACTCCCAGAAGAAAAGGGATTCATAGAATCTACTGAGGTGAGGAAGTGGCAGAGGTACATGGATGAAGTCAAAAAGTGGTAAGACTCAAGACTGCCCTTGGTTGGAGGGTGTATGATAGAATGAGTGGCCGCAACCGTGTGACAAGGTCGAGTGTCAGGGGGACGCCAAGACCGAGGATAAGTTGTGCCAGAGGCGGGACAAGGTGAACAAATTCATAGGGTAAAAGTAAGTGACCGGGGTAGTACTCTGAAGATATGGACGATGTCGGGAAGGGTAGATGAGAATCAATGCTCCAACCAAGGGTGACATGGGTTGCGTATGGCCAAAAAGTAAGCAAGTCGCCAACGGTGACGTTAAAAGGAAATGACTGAAAATAAAGGTGTTTGTACAATAAATAATGAATAATTTTGGGAAAAATGTACAAATACAGAAACGGGTGCCCCAGTGTGAAATGAGTGCCCTAGGGAGGGCATAAATTTCTTGGAAAACAGATGAAGGGTGGGGGCCCCATTGGTGAGTTTCTGTATGCGGTAGGTGAAATGAAGATAGGTTCGCAGATGGGCAAACTGATGGTGGATGAAATGGAGGGTTCATGATCCTGCGGAGATGCAGGTAAAAGAATAGAACCATAACACGATGATCTAGGAGTCCATATGGGAAGCTAGCAAGATGAGGAGAAGAAGTATGTGGTTGATCTGCAACATGATGAAAGACTATTGGGACTCCCATCCCTAAAGGGTAATGAAGAACAACATGAGTGTCAAAAGTGCCAAAAGGTGATATGAATGGTACAACTCATGTGGGTGAGAATGCTACCAGGTTACAGTACCGATGATGCAAAAGGAGGTGTGAGTATTGCAGAGCTGGGAATGAGGATCCTAAAGGCAAATATCAGAGGGTGTGACTGGAAAATGTAAATGCAGTGCAACGGGGGAAGACTACATGCCAGTGCTGAAGATATACCTGAAGGGGTGATGTTGATGCCCGATGAGCAAGTACCTGCGCACATAACAACCAAATACCCAAAGTGAACAATATCTGAAGAGAATAAAAAATATGTGCATGTATTTGACAAATGTGACAATGCACGTGCATACCTGTCCATGATATGAAAAAAAGGTGCCCTGGGGGCTCAGGATGAAAAGTGACCCAGGGATGGCTATGATGTAGGTGGAGGGATGCTGATCCCAAATAGATGTTGCTTGAATGTAGAGGTGGAATTTCATTGATGGCTTTGACTTTGAGGGGGTCCACGGTAATACCGCTTTGGGAAACAATAAAACCGAGGAGTCGCCCGGCGGTGACACAAAACACACACTTGAGGGGGTTCAAGAGGATGTTGTATTGACGACACTATTGAAAGATGATTCATAACTCATCGAGATGTTGGGTGCACTTCTTAGATCGAGCTGTGAGGTTGTCCAAGTAGGCGAGGATGATTGCAGCTAGATCATGAAAGATGTAGGTCATCGCCCGCTGGAAGGTTGCGCCGACGTTTTTTAAGTTGAAAGGCATGACACGATATGCGAAGGTACCCCATGGGGTGATGAACGCGGTTTTATATTGATCGGCTGGGTGGATTTGAATTTGGTTATAGCCAGAGAATCCGTCCATAAAGGAAAGAGCCTCGTGGCCGGCGCAATCATCGATAATTTGATCGATAAAGGGCGTTGGAAAATTGTCTTTTGGACATGCGTTATTGAGATCGCGAAAGTCTGTGCAAACGCAGATGGTGCCCTATTTTTTGTCTATGGGAATAGGATTGGAAACCCATGAAGTGTAAGTGATGGGATAAATAAACCCGGCCGTACGTAATTTGTCAATTTCGGCTTTGATAGCCGCCGCCTTGGAAGGGTGTAGTGGTCGCTATTTCTGGCGAACTGGTGTGATGTCTGGCTAGGTGTCGATACGATGTTCGACAATAGATGGGTCGAGGCCAGGCATCTCCGTGTATGACCAGGTGAAGATATCCCTGTATTCCTGGAAGAGGGTTTTATATGCGGCGATTTCCTGTGGAGTGCAAGCGGCTCCAATGATGATTTCTTCGATGATGCCCTCTTTAATGGAAATGTCGATTTTGATGGTGGGGGAAATGTTAGCCAGATTACCTTCTTCAAAGGCGTCAGGGGCAGGAATGGGATTGTTGAACCAATCGATAGGCCCGGATGGGATAAAATCTTTGGTTTCGACCGCATAAATAGGGTTTTGGTTAGGAGGCATGAGGGCTTCCTGTGTAAGGAAGAGTGCACGATGATGTAGTGCGTCCCAAGGAGAGTCTGGGTGTTGTAGCTCTTCCAGTATTTCTTCGTCGCATTGAAAACGACGAGAATATAATGGATCGTGAGGAGTGATCTCAGTTCTAGTGTGATTGCCCCCTGCTGGGGAAGCAATGGGAATGGTGCTAGCTGATGATGAGGGTTCACTCGACATGAACCATATGTTGAAGTACTGAGGGGCACCCGTGGTGGTTGGATGGAGAGTCTCCGTCGGGGAATGAGCTAGAGAGTTGGGTGGGTTACGGGGTAAATCTTCAGATATGCCAGCTAAGAAACAAGGAGGTGTTGGGAGTGCCTCAGGTTCAGGTGAAATGACATGTAGATCCTCGAGTGACGAAGTAAGGTCAATTACCGCTACTGCGAGTTGGTGACGCAGGGTCAATTGACGTTGCCTGTATGCGAGGATTATTGGACACTGGTACATAAAGTGAGCTAATGAATCGCAGAGAGAACAAGGGCATCTCATACGTTCATTGACTGTAGTGGTGACATAGCGAATGTCAGTGATGTTTGAAGAGGATGTAGCAAGGCGTGGGTTGTTCTGGAAATTCTGGCATATAGCAGCTAATGCCTGCCGGAAACATGGCAGTGCTGGGAAATGATGGGTGTAATGGCCAGATTCGAAACAGATAGCACACGCCAATTTAGTCCTCAACCCTTTACTACTGGTTGGTGTGGTGGTAGTGGGACTAGCAGTAGTGACGGGTGTTGTGGGAGTTTGATTGATTGGAATCAAATTCCGTAATTCCGGTAGTGATGGGCAGTTGTTGGTTTGGTGACCCTCTTTTTCACACAATGCGCAAGGTGGTGGAATGCGCGGAGGAAGTGGAGCTGTGGGCTCCTTATTCTTTCTCCTGCCCCCAGCTGTAGCAGGGGGGGTAGGGAGTATGGGGGAAGTGGGTGTGAGAACATGAATCGTCATGGGGAGGCCTTCCTGTGGGCAAGGGACCATCTCAGGTGGATGTAAATACCACACTGGGATTGCTAGCACCATATTGGGTAGTGTGAGTGTTGCGGCTACCTGGAAAGCTTCTATACCGGGTGGAGGGTAAAAGAAGGGAATTTGAGTGAGGGGTCAAGGAACTGTCTCCCAAATTGGATTAGGCCCTTGAGGGGGTGTGGATTCGTGGACCAAAGGGGTCGACGAGTGCGCAGGAGGCTCCGGCTGGAGTGGTTCTGCGACTGTGGAGACGTCAGGAATGACGGAAGCCTCCTGAGGAGGAATATTATCCTTCGTGTGAGTTCTGTTAGATGAGACGACGCATACCTGATTAGGGGGAAGGAGTGGTGGTGCTCCATGGTATGTCCCTAACAAGGCTGGATCTTTGAAAATCCCAGGACCCATCTCGACGAGTGGATATGCATCTTTGTTGGTGTGAATGAGAGGAAGAATGTTATCGAGATTGGCAGATGGGTTTGGCTCATAATGTGAGACTTGGTCGATGGTCACAATCTTTCCGTTGTG
The DNA here is from genome assembly GCA_009831015.1 of Picea engelmannii. Taxonomy (NCBI): domain Eukaryota; kingdom Viridiplantae; phylum Streptophyta; class Pinopsida; order Pinales; family Pinaceae; genus Picea; species Picea engelmannii. Next base: position 745,328 of record ML784153.1, on the reverse strand, counting down.
GGGGAACATGATGGTCCTAAAGACTGATGATGCCACTTCCTTCATAGCATACATGTAGCTACGTCCAAACAATATATTATAATCGAGTTGAGCATCGATAACTTCAATGTCAATGAGGATAGTCTTGCCCCCGAGTTCCACGGGGACATTTTGGAAGAGCCCTTCAGGAGATGATGGTCTTCCGTCATAAGCTCGTAGTGTGATGGTGGAGGGTATGAGTTCTGGGGAACTGAGTTTCTGCCATACTGTTTTGGACATGATGCATGTAGATGCACCTTCATCGATGATACACCGATGGATGGTGATGTTCCGTATTTTTACTGGTACTTGAATAGAAACTGCGGCGGGAAGACGAGGCTCGCAACTATCAAGGTCAAAAGTGATGAGTCGAGTATCGGCCGGGTCGACTGCCCCCAAGGCAGAAAGTAGTAATTTCTGCTGCGTAGGGAAATTTTGGAGGACTTCCAGAACTGACATGGCAGCCGGGGATTGTGCTAAGTCATCTACCAAGCTGTAGTTATGTGCTGCCCTAGCCTGTGGATTGTGGACATTCCTGTGCAAGGGGATGTGAGGGATGCGTAATGGAGGTTCGACAGAAGGGCGCGGGATCATCAACGGGGGTCCCGTCGGTGTAGGGTTTATCTCTGGAGAGATAGGAGTAGACTCAGCTGGTGTCGGATATTGACGATTGCGTGTTTGTAGCAGAATTTCCTCCTCACTGGTGAGGAGAATGGTTCGCTCTACTGGATTGTTGGGATTGTGATATTGGCCCACCTGAGGTGGGGGATGTTGCGTGTCCTGCTAGGTGTTTATGACACCTTGATGTGGGATAGGATTTTGCAGCACGACGAGAGGGGGTTGTTGCGCGTATTGTTGTTGTGCCTGCTGAGGGGTAGGTTGCACTGGGGAGGGGGGAAGGCTCCCAGAGTCTTTCAACCTTTTGAAATCAACGATCTGGGGGCAATGGTGAGTGTAGTGACCGAACACGCCATAAAGAGCACAAGGGTGGATTGTTTTAACATTATTCCTCCCTTGGCATTTGTTGTTATTTCCCCCTTGGGGGTTTTGGTTCCCTTGGTTTTGGTTGCCCCCAGTGGGTTGATGCTGTGGGGGTTGGTTCCCGCCTTGACCTGGGTAGTTATTGTTCCTGTTCCGTCCTTTATTCTTGGCATTGATCGAAGGGTGAGTTGGGTTGGCTGTGCTCAATTGTTTGAAATTTTGATATTGTTGAGCAGCCGAAGGTTGAACAAAATTTACCCCCGCATGTGGGTGTGGGGGGGCCATGGGTTGTGGAGGACCGGGAAATGGGAAATATGGGTTTTGTGGTGGTGTCGATCTGTAAGGTACATAGGAAGGCTGTGTGCTTTCACCAGTACTATAAGCGGATGTTGAGGGAGTACCACTGTTTGTGGGAACCGGTGGATGTATGGGGGGTGCCAGTAGTGGTCCACTAATGGGTGGAGGTATAGCAACAGGGTATGGTTGTTGATAAGGGGGTGGGGGGTAATAATAAGTGCCCCCATATGCTGGCGGGTATTGAGGTGTTCCATACATCGGTGGCGGTTGGGGTTGTGGACCATGGTGTGTGGTGGTACCTATTAGTCCGTCTGCTGAGTGAGACATCCCAGGTTTATCCTAGCCAAATGGCGCAGGTTTGGGAAGATCAGGAAGTACTGTGTATAAGTATCCTGACTGTGCATAAATGAGGTCATATTGTTGAGCCTTGCTGATGGCTTCCTCTTCTGATTGTGGAAAAGTGGAAGCTACATCCTTACCAAGAAGAGCGACAAGTGATCTAAGAAACCAGTCAAGACATTGTTGTTTGGTGGTTTC
>ML784153.1:694443-740252 GCA_009831015.1 Picea engelmannii | reverse complement strand
GCCTACCATGCGGATTCAGCTCAGATTTGATGGTCAAATCAGGTTGGGAGCTGGTCCATAAGTGGTTGGGAGGCCGACCAATTCAATAAATGCGCCGTTTAGCAGGTGCGCGGGTTTTTGCGCTAACAGTCGCGCGTCGTGCGCGCATGCGCGCATGGTACGCTTCTGTAAAGCGCATGTGCGCGCGCATACGCGCATGGTACGCTTCTGTAAAGCGCATGTGCGCGCGCACCAAACTTCTGTAAAGCGCCCTTCAATTTTTGGTTACTTTGTATAGTTTTTGACCCTTTTGCAATGCTGTGAAATTAATCCAGTGCCATGAATGACTTCATTCCTATTTTGACGATGCTGAGTTCTTGTCACCATGTGCGGACGAAATTTCAGTGATAACAATCATTGTTTTCAAATCCTGCGAATCTTGGGATTCTGTTACAGTCGACTACCAAGTCATATTACCAGTCGACTACCAGTCAGCCTTCATTTGATCTTCAACCATTTTCCACCGACTGTCAACCTCTTATCGGTTGACCTCTTCGACTTTACCTGGTCGACCCACCTCGACCTTCGAATTCGACTATCAGTCAATCTACCTCGACTAGACTTTCAGTGCAAAGAATATAACAACCCAATAGACCCCTCCATATTCATTTATTGCCACAACTTGTTTACTAGAGCCTACCCATCATTGGTTTCCCTAGTTAGTACCTTGCTCACCATTTTTTCACCCATCATGGGTTTTTTATCATAGGCCCAACAACCATGTTAGTAGTAACATAAATTTGAGTAGAAAATTTAATTTCTCTCTCATCTTTGATTGGCCAATTACCTAGTGAGATTTCATTATTTTGTTTTATTTGCATTTGCATTGCCTATAACTACTTAAACTTTTGTGCCTAATGCTCCATTGTAGTTTGTTCTACTATGCTTATTGCTATTGTACTCCCAATGTTTTCTTTACATTGCATCAACTTCTCTTTCCCTTCAAACCATTTCCTAGGAAGAGACATGCCACATGAGTATCCACCTCCTACACAATACTTTTTTTCTTTATTTTTTCATAGGTATGTTCCATGCAATTTGAACACAGTGGAACTCTATGCGACAATCATCTCCTCCACTTTATTATGACTTTGTTTTGTTTTTTTTTAGGCTTTCTAATATGAAAAAGACAAAAATATATTTAAAAAAATATGGACGGGGGAATCAATGTATATATATATATATATATATACAACATTTTTTTTCTTTATGTTTTCATAGGTATGTTCCATGCAATTATATATATGTATATACATATATACACAACATTTTTTCTCTTTATTTTTTCATAGGTATGTTCCATGAAATTTGAACACAGTGGAACTCTATGCAACACTCATCTCCTCCACTTTATTATCACTTTCTTTTGTTCTTTTTAGGCTTTCTAATATGAAAAAGACAAAAATATATTTAAAAAAGAATTGGCGGGGGAATATATATATATATATATATATATATATATATGTTTGTGTGTGTGTGTGTGTGTGTGTGTGTGTAGTAGCCAATTTTTTTTCTTTTCAAATCATATATGTTATAACTTATCAAACTATTTGATGATCAAATCATATTTATAAAAACAACTTATCATTTATCTTAGACGACAACTCATTAATATTTTGTTACTAACTTGAAAATTAGGAAAAAATCAATACATGAGTGTCACGTGTGCATCACTGACAAATAATAATAATAAACCCCATATTATAACATCTAGATAAAATTCAACCTTTCATAGAAATTATAGAAAACGAAAAACGAAAAAAAATGGCATTGGAAGCTATCAATAGAAATACATAAAGCATTTTCTTCAACCTGCTAAAAAAGTCCAATATGAAAGAACTATATACAACATGGTATACCATGGGGGTATAGCATATACATGTTGAAACAAGTGGTGCATGGAAGCTTAGTCCCTGCCGAGTAATGGATTATATTGCAATGTTGGACAAGTCCACTCATTCATTGTCTTTGTTACAAGGCTCGTGATCACAAAACTAATGCAATTATTGAAATCCATGTTTTAACACCCAATATGACAACTTAGTTCATTACTTAGAAGGGAATAACCTACCATACAACACTTGTTTAATAATAGAATGAGACTTTTCTAATTAATATATGTTACGAGGTGTAGATACTTGAATGTGTAAAGTTTAAGCATTTAGCTAAATTGAAATTATCGTCGTTGAGAAAACCATGTTGGAGGAGAAGAGGTTGGAATGGAAAATAATAACTTGAAAGTAACTACAAAGTATTTCTATCACTAAAATTAGCTAATAACATTATTAAAAATGGTTAATATACGTAGATGTACCCTATTTTTCACCTTAAAAATCAATGATGTAGATCTACATATATAAACCACCACTTTTGATTAAAATAAACTTAACCAATATACCAATGACGCACATCTACATATATAAACTACCACTTTTGATTAAAACAAACTTAACCTATATAATAAAAATTAATAGTCAGTCAATGAACAAACTGATTGCTATAGTCTTAGGCCTTCGGCAAGGACTAACAAGTGAACAAAAAAAGTCAAGTATTAAAACATGTTGTCTCATACAAATACTTAAATGATTTCAAATATATGTTCATTGTATTCCAAAGAGTATCAATAACTACCTAAAACTTTAGATGTAGAAAATATTGCCTAAAATTTATAATACACAATCACGGATTTGGAAAAAAAATGGTAAGGAATCCAATTATATATTCATGGAAAAGTTTTATTTCTAGGCAAAAAGTATAAATATATATAGAATTATTATCATAAATTAGGCTACATTTTTTTTTTTCTTTTCAATGGAAATATGAAGAAATTTATCCAAATTTTCTTTCAAGATTTTTAAATTTAGCAAAATTGGTGAAATTTCGCTTAAAAAAAACATTGATGGTAGCAATCAAACTCTATAACCCTTAAATAAATCACATGCTTTGAGTTAGTTATTTATAGTTTGGTTTTAGTATTGCCTTAGGAATTGTAACATGATTTTGATATTTTTCACTTCTGATTAGTTACTCTTCTAATGCTTATGGAGAATGTTCTAATCCATCCCACATTGACAGTTTATATTATTGTTTCCTTTTGGTGTCAATTGTTACCTAATTCGTTAATTATGTGATACTAATGTTCAAGGGAAGTTGATAACATGAATCAACCACTCCTTAGATACTCTAACCATCCTTGTCAACCTTCCCTATGTCAAGTTGTTCTCAATTCATCATTGCATCCAATGTTACTATCTCATGCAAGTGTGGAAGGACTCATCATCACCTGATTTTCCGTGAGTCTTCTCCTATCAATTGCAACTCCTTTCCCTAGAAGATAGACTTAGAGTTGATAGCACCCGGGGACTTAAGTTCATCATTATTATCTTACCTTGTGTTCAACAGATGGCATTCATCATTGGTCATTTCCTGAGCATTTTCCCCTATGTTTTATAGAAATACCTTTATTCGCATTCTTTAATCCCCATCATCCACTGCTTTTTGGTTTTGCTAGGGATTTCCATCTCACCAAAGGAATTCCTCCTTTCTACTTCTGCCTAGACCATAAGAATCTGAAACATCTCCTTTTAATCATATCTAATATTCTTTTTAGAACATATGCAAGATAAATCCAGTAAACCAAAATTCTTTCTAGCATTGCTTTCACCAAAACTAATATACCTCCCAACGAAAGCCACTTGTAGCACTAGCAATTTCTCCTTTCTTTGATTTTCTTAAAAGGCCACAACTAGTCAACTACCCTATAATCATTGGGTTTCAACTGATAACCTAAATATTTCATCCCATTATCAATTGAATCTATAAAGAACACAAATAGTTGACCAAACTGTGCTTCCACCTCCAGATAAAAAAAAATCGCATAGAATAACATACTTTTTAGTACTAATGTCCATCCCAACCACTAAATAAAACAAACTGAGAATATTCCCAAGACCTATCCTTACATCAAATCATGTTCTTATTTCTATATCATGTTAGTTGTTGAGGTATGTATTAATTCCCTCATTCTGATGGATATCTTCCTATAAATTATGAGTCATTGCTCTAGAAATGAGATTTGGATACCATTATAGTACCTTAGGGATTGCAATCATTAATGGAAATTTCTTGTTGGATTACTAAGAGGGGGGTGAATTAGTAATAGAGCGATTCAATCCTTTTTAACTACAATATGCAAGTGTTATATCAATGTAGCATTATCATCCAATAGTTGCAGAGTAAATAAACAGTGAACAAATGATAAATCATACACATACATAGTACACCAGTTTTTTTACGTGGAAACCCAAAGTGGGAGAAAATCACAGAATGTTTTTTCTTATACATATTTAAGAATTACATTCATTGGAAACACCAACTTCCTTTGTTTTCCATCTACAACTGTAAGGAGGATCCAACCCCCTAATTTCTCAGGCTACAACCTGAGGGAAGCTCCAACTCCCCAATTCTCTGGCTACAACCAGAAGGAGGCTATGACCCCCTATTTTCTCCGACTACCACTGGAAGGTGTCTACAACCACCTATCCTTTCCAAGTCCAACCACCCATCCAACCTCCCTGAAATAAAAGTAGAACGATGGAACCAATGTCACACTATCACTGTGAGATATATTGTTGTAAACCTGTACCAATCAAACCTACACCAAACAACCTGTACCAATAACATGAACCATGCATAAACCATGCATCAACCTGTACCTCAACCTGTAATCAACCTATACCATAAACTAGAGAATCAACCATGCACCAACCTGTACCAAACAGCCTGTAATCAACCTGTACAATAAACAAGTGCATCAACCATGCACCAACCTATACCTCAACCTGTACCATGAACAAGTGCATCAACCATGCACCAAACTTGTACAAATAACATGTCACAACAACCTGTCCAAACAACCTATCACAACAACCTGACTCGTCAATCTTATCAACCAAATAAAATATACTCACCAAGATCAATCACCAAGACAACTCTCAAATATTTGCATCAACCAAACATAACACAACAACTCATAATCATCACCAAGATCAATATGTGTTTCTAATTGTTGGTCCTAAGGTATGCACTTGACTGCTAAAGGGAAAATCTAGGCCACCTATCAGTTTATATGTTTGCTTATTTAACTCTTTTGTTGGTTGGTCAGAGGGTTATTCTATCAAGACAAAGGAAAGTTTGCGTTGGCGGAACGATATGGATGAGGGCCCTCCTTGGCTGATGGCACACTAATGGCAGACTAGTGAAATAATGTAAAACATATGGAAACAACAAACTACTCAATGAATAATATGCTACAAGAATTTCAATACTTAAAATATCATTTCAAGACATCAAACATGTATCAAAACACAATAACTCCCACAAGTTGCAGAAAACAAATCTTCACCAAAGAATTAGTTGTTTGATAGGTTTCATATCAGCAAAAATAAGTCGTACACTAGCTGAAAGGAAATGAAATGTACATTGCACAAATCAAAAATTGTATTCAAGATAAGAATGAAAACACATGAAGAGTTGAACGAAACACTGACATCAAGAGTATGTTCACTAGGTAGAGAGCTTTAATCCATGCATAAAACAGGTCCAACCAATCTGTTGTATTTCTATTCTTTCCTCAAAAAATTGACCTTTACAATATCCAAAAACTAACTATTTAAAGAGTTGGAGAGGCTCTCGTCCTTAAGGGACTGAGTCCTAAATTTAGGGAACTGCTCGTAAATAAAATAATTAACTTTACTAAGACATTGGAATTAATCAGCAAGCATGGTTCTTATAACACATAGAAGACCACTCTTGCATCTAATCTAGGAAAATGCTGGACTTAATAAAAAAAAACTACTATTGTCTCTGTGATAGAACTGATGCATGTGCTCGAGGAACTGAGTGGCCAAAAATAGGCCTCGGAGTGATAGAGCAGAGCTCTGTGTTGAACGATGACATGTCTACGAGTTGTTGGAGGCCACTGGATATAACCAACTGCATGAGTAGAGTTTGCTGAAGTGTTTCTGAAACTAATCTGCGCAGACCTGTGACTGAGACTTAACTCTTTGTCTATGCCTTAGATTTTGGAAGCCAAGTGCACTATGCATTGACCCCATCAAATTCCATCTGTACCTATGAAATAGCTTCGTTGTAATGGTTGTCGGCCCATCGGGCATGAGGGGAGACATGGAGGTGAGCATCTAATTGGGAAACATGATGAATGGATGCGAGGGTAGATGACATGTGAAGACAGATGTCAAAGTGAGAGGAGATGTGAATATGATGGAGGTATCAAGAGTATGGAGTCAACGACGTGTAGTGAAGGATACAGGTGGCACATAGGGAGAGGAGGAGTAGATAGGTTGGGAAGTGAGTGGAGAACAGGTGGCGAAAGGCGAGAGGGGGTGGTATTGAAAAAAAACCTGGGGGAACTCGGAAGGGGGGGTCCAATTTCTTGAGGAGCCGCCACATTAGGTAGGGCCTACGATGGGAAAAATACTTTCTCAGAAACCCCCACACCCACCATTAAAGGTAGAATGGTTGGGGGGGGGGGTCTGAGTTGCGACAAGGACCATTGATCTGGAGAGGTGGGACATCGCCGATGGAGATCAGCGTGGGGGTTAACGGAGGACAAGTGTTAGGTGGTGAGAGGAGCGAGAGTAGTGAGTGGGATGAGGGGAGGTGACATGGAGGTGATGCAGTGATCTGATGTCATTCAAGCACATGATTGCGGGAGCTATTGAGGGTGGTTTGGATCCAAACCTCCTTTGGGCCCACAATCCACTACAAGTTGCCACGTGTCCTTCCAGAAATACCATGGTTCCAATTGCGGGACCGCTTAGGAAAATTAACGCTCGAGCAGTTTACATCCCCGCAAGGAAGCATGATTGTCGATATGATGATGATCTATGATTTGGGAGATATTTACCTGTTGCAAGGATCAATGATTATTGTTGACTTGGGATCAATGGTCCATATTCACTTCGGACTTTGGGGCTTCGAGTGTTTCAAATGTGAAACATGAAAATTTCTCGAAGGAAAATCTCTGAAGTGAATGATCTATCTCCACGTGTCCCCTCTGATGGATGGTCTAGATTTACTTCGGGACTTTGGGCCTTCAGATGACTCTTGTTGTTAAAATCTGTGCGATTTTTCTCCCCCGAATAGGCGACAACCATTGATTTGATTTTCTTGGTGAATATTTACCGTTGAAAATTTCCCTGTTCATTTCAGTAATCCTGGCCCAAAAATGGCCATTCTGAATGGCTGTGTTTGTCCACGAGCGTTTCCTGCGTATATTAAAAGGATCGGTTGACCTGTGGTGAGTTGGATTAATGGAAAATATAATGACAAGTAATTCAAACCAAATCCAACATATATTTGATCCTTTCAAGAAAAATAGAACAAATACATGGAAAGACTCAAACCAGAAAGAAACGAATAAGAACCAAGTCACTCAGTAAAGGGAAAATGACTTAACCAACCAGAAGAGTAAAAATTAATGAAGGCCTAGGGAAAAAGAGAGGAGAGGTGGATGATGCAGACCTAGGTTACAACATTGGCTCCAACCGGGGATATCTCATCCTTGTGAGGTGATAAGAACTGTAGATCGGTGCCTTGAGATTAAATAACTACTCTTACCTTCCATTTCTTAGCTTTGTTTCCATCTGCCAACCCTGTGTATTTACTATTGTCCCTCAACCATGCATTTTATTGAATTAAAAACTGAAATTGCACCCCATTTCCTTATTGGGATATGGAGTCTCTATTCACACAACTAACTAATCAAAAAATAAAAATAAAGGAGTGTCTATGGTACAAGAGGGACCTACCCCCATTCTTAAACAAAATAGTGTTTCAAGAAGCACCAATTTACTATCCTCCAAAGATCTTTGTATCATCTAGATTGTGCAAGATGAATGTGTTGTTGCTCAAAACTTCAACCACCTTAAAAGTTCCAAACCAAATGTTGTCAAATTTACCATGCTTGGACTTGTCATCCCTTCTGGCATCCCACCTCAAAACCAAGTCACCTTCCTGAAAAATATCCTTCTTGGTTTTCTTATCAAAGGATGATTTGATCTTGCTCTGGTATGCCTCTGTTCTCTGATCAAGTGCCCCTCTTCTATGTTGAACTTCTATAATATGGAACATCCTCCATTGAATGTCATTGGGCTCCTCAATATCCTCCTGCAAGAATTTTAGGACTGGTATACCAAGCTGAGTAAGAAAAAAAATGTCTATGCCATAAACAAGTTGGAATGGTGAGGTTACTAGAGACTTCTTAGTGCTGATCCTGTCATCCCATAAGGCATATTTGAGTTTAGAGTCCCATGATTTTTTGCTTTTAGTCAATAAATTTTTAATGATCCTGATGAGAGTCTTGTTTTATGATTTTGCCAGGCCATTTCCCCGAGGGTACTAGGGTGTGGAATGTGTCAAGGAAATGTTATGACTGCCACAGAAGTCAATCATGGATTTGGACTTGAATTCTTGGGAATTGTCTGTTACAAGCTTACTGGGGCAACCAAATCTGGCAAAAATATTAGTTTCCAGGAAATTCATGATTACCTTGTTAGTAGCATTCCTAGTGGGCATAGCTTCAATCCATTTGGTGAAGTAGTTGGTGGTAGTGAGGATCCACTTGTGTTATCCTCTAGAGGGTGGATTTATTTCTCCTATGAAGTCTAACCCCCATTGTTGAAACAAACTACTGTCATTGATAGGTTTCAGGGGTAGTGATAGTAACTTCTGCTTCCCTGCAAACATTCGGCATTCATTGCATGCTCTAACAGTGGTAAAGACATCAGAGAAAAGGGTGGGCTATTAATATCATGCCCTCAGGATCTTGAGCGTTGTGGCCTTCTAGTGTTGGTGTCCATCGCATGCTCCTCTGTGCATTTATGTCGTGACTTGTTTAGCTTCATTTTCATCAAGGCATATTAACAAGATTCCCACAGGATCTCTCCAATACAGGTTCTGGTTTGAGATGTAGAATTTGATATCTTTTAATTTGAGAGACCCGACCTTCGTATTCTTCACATCTGTGGGGCATTTGAAATGATAGAGAAAATAGATGATGTTACTATACCAAGGTGAAGAGAAGTAGGTTTCAAATACATGTAAGTTGTATTTTCCAGGTTGTATGATGTGTGCATCTGATTGGGTGAAGGTTTGATGCAATTCTAGCACCTTACAGTTTGATTCTGATAGAAATTTGGCCAGTCCTTGCCCCTTGATCAACTTGGTGGGATTTATGTGAAAGTAATACTCCAACAGTTTGACAATCCATCTTCCTCTTTTCCCCTCATTGTCTGGCTGGACCAGAATCTCTTTAACACTACTGCTAGGAACAAAGGTCGTTATGCTAGACTGTAGAACGTAAACCCTGAAGGCCTTGAGTGCTTTGACCAGTGCATAAGCCTGTTTCTCTAATATATCATACTTGAGCTTAGCATATTGGAGGGATTTTATGAAAAAGGCTATGGGTTACTCATGCCCTTCTTCGTTTTTTTGCAGCAGTACAACAACAATTGTTTCATCTGAGGCAAAGGAAAAGATGAAGAAATCTTTGGTATAGTCAGGGCTGGCCAATACATGTGCTTCAACTAAATATTTCTTGATTGTTTGGAAAGATGATTTCTCCTCCAAAGACCATTTTATCACAACATATTTCTTCAACATGTTAGTAATAGGCTTCATAATTTCAGCAAAATTTGACACACAACGTCTGAGGGAGTTTATCCTACCAATAAAAGACTAGACAACCTTTTTATTTCTAGGAATCTCAATTTGTTGAATGACACAAACCCTCTTTGGATCAATTTTTATGCCTCCGACTGATATGATGTGTCCCAGGAGATTCCCTTATGGCATGGAAAAGTGAGACTTCCTAGGATTGAGAGATATCCCATACCTCCTACATTTCTTGAAAACCTTCTCCAAATGTTGCAAATGTTCGTCATCGGACTTGGAAAAAATGGTAATGTCATCTAGGTATATGACCATAAATTTATCTTTCTCCCCCACAAAAGCTATGTCCAAGGCCCTCTGAAAAGTGGACCCCGTGTTCATGAACCCAAAGGGCATCTTGTCATACATGAATGTTCCCCATGGGGTGGTGAATGTTGTGTTTTATTTATCTTCCTCACAAACTGATATCCGGCTATAACCAAAGTATCCATCCAACAAGGAAATTTTGTGTGCACCTACCACCCTCTATAAAATATGATCCATCTTGGGGAGGGGGTAATTGTCCTTCAAAGAACACTTGTTTAGATTTCTGAAATCAACACATAAGTGTATCTCCCCGCTCTTCTTCCTTATAGGTACTAAGTTGGCCACCCAGTTTGAATACCTTAATGGTACAATAATATTGGCATCCAACATTCTTTTTCGCTCTTTCTCAATTATGGACATTAACATGGGATTAAATTGTCTAATTTTCTATCTGAATGGATTGGAGCTAGTTTTTAGAGGGATCTTGTGCTGGATGATGTCAATATCAAATGTCTTCAAATCTTCATAGGACCATGCAAAAGTATCAGCAAAATTTTTAATGAGACTGACATACCTGTCTTTTTTTTATGCAACCAATGTTTTGGACAACTTGATGATATTGGGATTCTCGGTGGTCCCAATATTGCACTCTGTCACCTCCTCTTCTTGATTCTTCATGGCAGTTCCTTTGTAAACATCATTGTTGTTGAACAATCTTTCCAATGGTACTAGTCCTCTCGGAATGTGATTGGTTTTCAGCTCCACTATATCATGACCAACCCCTGTCTTCAACAGATGAGAAGATTGTTGATCTTATAATTTCTCATTTTCATCTTCTTGACTTTCGTGATCAATTGAGATATTGGAGAATTCATCAATGGCGTGAAGAAATATCTGCAACTCTAAATCATCACTAAAGACTTGTGAGTGCTTTATGTTGTCTGGTATGGTTGTTCTATGTCTGATTTCCACCTGATATTTAATATTTGGTCCAATGGGACACATGAACATTCTGGCAGTTAAGGCCAGAGAATCAACTTTCTTATTCTTTTCTCTGGGAATGAAAGAGAGGTTAAATGCTAGAAAGAAATTATCGATCAGGTCCCATACCTCATTCTTGTACTGCTTGAGCCTCTATTGCTTAGCTTGATAGATATTCCTCACTTGATTGATGACTAAATCAGAATCACCAAAAACTACTAAACAATCAATGGCCATGTCTTTGGCATCCCTCAATCCCAATACCAGAGCTTCGTACTCAGCTATATTGTTAGTAGTATGAAACTCTAGCTTATAAGAGAGGGTTATAACTTCTTCTGAAGGGGAAACAACGAGAATACCTTCACCAGATCCATCTTTTGATGAAGAGCCATCGAAATACATCTTCCACACCTTGTTTTGTTGACCAATCATTGGCTAATCTCTGCGTTGGTTGACTGATAATTCAGGTTCATCATCATCTAAATGAAAAATAGACGAACCAATCCCATCTTCAACAACATAAATGGGGTGATTGTTTAGGTTCTGATGATCATTGACTATGTATTCTAACCTTCCCTCTCTGTATAGCCTCCTGTGCTCACCACCAAACAAAGGAATGGTGGCATATGTGAGGTCCATTTGCAATGATCCTCCAACCTTCTTAGCCCAAGTTCTGGATAAATATAACATGCCAAACTTTGGGGGGATGTCGACCACCACAATGTCCATCACTACACTCTTCATGGGTAATTGTGCTAGAGAAACCACCATATCCTTTATCAATCCCAGGCATTTTAATTTCTTGGAATCAAAGGAATACAGGACATGGTAAGGCTTGGTAATCTCTAGACCTAGTTCTTCCATAAAAACTTTGGGCATGACATTGTGAGAGGCTCCTGAGTCCATAAAACAGTTGTGCAGGATCTTATCATGGACATTCAGAGATATATATAAAGGAGGAGAAGAATCAGAGCCATCCTCAATGTGTGGATGACGCAGGCTGTCTCCCTCTGCCTTGACAAAGGCCTCTGCGCTGACCTCCTGGTCTTAAGGATCGTTCAAATTTTACTCTCGAGCCAGAGTGGCTCCTTCGATTCTCCACTGGAATCCCTATTAAAATTGACCCATAGGTCTTTTTTTCTCCTCGAATCCTCTAGGCCCGGTCGCTGTTCTCTTTACGACAAAAAAAAAGTGGAATTTCAGGTTTCGGGGTTTCGAAATCCTGATGTCACAACTTTGTCTTTCCGTTTCCCGATCTCCGCTATCCCGATATGATCTAACTTCAGTTAGCCCTCTGGGCTAGACTCATGGTCCACACGACCTCGCCTTATATGATCATAGACCTATCTCGTTTCAGGATTTCGAGCTTTCGAGTGTCGAGATGTATTTGGCCTCTTGTCCTTAGGATCCCTGATCCTCCGAATCCCGATATGCTTTAACTAGGAACCCCTTTTCGCCGTAAACACGATCAACGACCGTGATTGTCTACTAAACTAATGGCTCCATATCTCCCTCGGGACTTCGGGGTTTCAAATGCCGAAATGCATTTGTCCTCGATTCTTCTTATCTCTTGAATTTCGATTTCCCGATATGACAATAGTTGGTCCCCTCCCGATGGAGTTTTCCAACTTATCGAGATTTCGGATTTCGCAATTCTGAAATGTGGATGTTTCCTGTCTTCAGAATCCATGAAACGTTGAACCCCGACTTCTCAGATTTCCACCATGCGTCCCAAATGGATGGAAGGTTCATATCAAACTTCGAAATTCGCCAAATGCAAATTCAAACCGCTCACTTATGTGAGTCCCCGTGCCCGAATCTCTGATTTGGATGATCACGCGACACACATCCTTCCTTAGATCCACAGCTGTGATCCTTTCGCTATTTCGGGACTCAAAAGGTCTCGGACTCTTGGTCTCTAGACTTTTGAGATGCCGATGACTCTTGATCCCTGCCACGTGTCCCAACAGATGGACGGTTCTGACTTGATTCAGGGTTTTTACCATGGATTTACCCAATCTCTAGTCCATAGGACTTCTGATATCCTGAACTCTGACACCTCGATATCTCGATACCTTTCGGGACCTTCACTCAGCTTGAGAGGTTTTAAACCCTGTGACACTCCTGTCAGATCAGATGACTGATGGGTATCTAAGTGAGGATCTGACAATTCACAATCTCCTAATCTTGCACCTTGGAAACCCAGTCGTAACCTCCTCGCTTCTTTGTCAGATCGAACGACTGACGGGATTTTTCTAATTCTCTATAGAGAGTTTTGACCGTTTGTTTCTTCCCTCTGACGATTTCTGCAAAATGAACCAAGGATTCTTCCTTGGACTTATCCACCTGTGGCACAAACTTCCAATGCCTTCTATTCACTCAATTACACCAACTTCTTTTACTTCCTTCAATAGTTTTAAAGGCTTTATCCTTCCTAATCTTTCTCACAACTTCAAGTCTTAAAGAAGACCCTTGCATGCACTCCTTGCAGCAACCTCCAAACACTTGAAGTGTTGAACGCTCTCTGACCTTGCGCGCACACTGCGACATCAGTCTCTCAGTGCTTGGCTCAGGTTCAAAAATTCAAGACTTTACTCGGTCTGCACACTCCTTGCATGGCTCCTGTGCCTGACTGCACTTCTAGGTTAATGAGGACAAAAGCTATCTCTCCTGAGCTTTCAGAGACAACCCTCTTAACACCTTGTCAACGCACTCCTTGCGGACAATTCAACTACACCCCTTGCAGGAACTCTTGCTCAGATAGAGAAACAATTGAAACTCATTCCTCTTACTCTCTCTCTCTCTCTCATATTTCAAACATTCAATAAGAAATCATTCATACATAGTATAAAAGCAAATGTATAGCAGAAAGAGTAAAAAATTCATGAGCATAACATTCAAAGATGCATACACAGAGAATATATGAACACCATGAGTCTGAATCACAACTTTCTCGTATTAGTTCAGAACTTCTGTACATGGAGTCTGCTACACAACTCTCTCTGTTTTGCTTCTATGCTCTCCTACTCTTCATCATAATGTTACAATACAAAAAATGAGGGTGTCTATATTCCGTTTTCCCTCTCTCATTCTAAACTGTCTAATCTATGCATTAAATCTACCTACTAACATAAATGCCTTCTTAGTCCTTCATACGAGAGTGGGTCGCTCAAGGTCTGATTACAATCTATTAGTACGCCTCTCCTTAACTATCACATTTAAGTTTGGCGCATCCAATCTTCAAAAGTTTTTTTTTTTTTTTTAAACAATTTATCATGTGCTCAAAATGTTGCACTTGCCCCACTCTCGCTTGACGTTGGCGATGCTCCTGCATCATACTCCCTTGCTTGAAAATTTTCATGGGCTCCTGTCCATGAGCTCTCGCACGGTCTGTCCATGCTTCTGAATCTCTACTTCATTCTCCCAGCTGGCATCTTCAACTGGATGTCCTTTCCACTTGACCAAGTATTCAAAGTATTCCCTTCGCCTGGTCTTCTTGCCGACCCTTTTGTCCAGTATGCACTCCATCTGTCCATGCTTCTGAATCTCTGCTTCATTCTCCCAGCTGGCATCTTCAACTGGATGTCCTTTCCACTTGACCAAGTATTCAAAGTATTCCCTTCGCCTGGTCTTCTTGCCGACCCTTTTGTCTAGTATGCACTCCATCTGTGGCTTTTCTGCAACTGGCATCTGCTTTTTCCACTGAACCTCTGACTGTTCATCATGTTTTCCTGCTTCCTCAGCTTTGTATGGGTACAAATCTGAGACATTGAATATCAGAGAAATTCTGATCCCATCGGGTAATTCAATCTCATAAGCATTTGGCCCAAATTTCTTCGAGACCTTACATGGTCCGATCTTATTCATCTCCAGTTTATTATATGTTCCCTTCGGAAACCTTTCCTTTCTCAGATGTGCCAAAATCAAGTCACCAACCTCAAATTGAAGTTGTCTCCTGTGTTGATCTGCTCTTCGTTTATATTCCTGGCTTGAATTCTGTAAACGCTCCTTCACCTGGCTATGAATTTCCTTCATCGCCTCTGCAAAATATTCTGCACTAGCACTCCTAGTCGCATTCTGTTCTGAATCTCTCAATTCAGAAATTCCCCTCGACTGTATGCCATAGACAATATGAAATGGACTTTTCCCTGTACTTTTGTTGATTGAAGCATTATAAGCAAACTCCGCCTGTGGTAATATGTTGTCCCATTGGCTATGGTGTTCTGTCACTAGGCTTCTCAGCAAGTCTCCCAGAATTATGTTTACCACTTATGTCTGTCCATCTATCTCAGAATAATAAGCTGAACTGGATGATAAATTTGTTCCCAGCTTCTTCCATAAGGTTCTCCAGAAGTGTCCCACGAACTTAGTGTCTCGATCCGAAACTATGCTCCTTGGTAAGCCGTGAAGTCGAATGACTTCTTTGAAAAACAGATTCACAATGTGAGTTGCGTCGCTGGTTTTCTGACATGGAATGAAGTGTGCCATCTTGGAAAATCTATCCACCACCACAAAGATTGAGTCAAATCCTCTTTGTTTTCTTGGCAAACCCAATATAAAATCCATGTTGACTGCATCCCACGGCCTCTCAGGTATGGGCAATGGTTGATAAAATCTTGCATTTTGTCTCTTTCCTTTTGAATGCTGGCAAATTCTGCATTTATCTATAAATATTTTGACGTCTGCTCACATTCCCGGCCAAAAATATGACTCATTCAACTTTGCAAACATTTTGTCGTGACCAAAGTGTCCCGCTAATCCTCCACTGTGTTTCTCCTTCAGCAAGTTCTCCCTCATGGAGCATTTTGGAATACAAAGTTGATTGCCTTTAAACAATAATCCCTCTTGGATCATGTATTCTATCCATTGACTTTTGTCTCCGAGAATTTGATTCTCAACTGCTTCATACACCTCTTTAAAATCTGGATCATCTCTATACATGTCCCTGAGGTCGTCAAAACCCAATGTTTTGACTCTGAACTCCTGCAACAGCAAACATTTCCTACTCAAAGCATCAACAACTTTGTTAGTAGTTCCAGAAATATGTTTAATCACAAAAGTGAAATTTTTCATATATTCAACCCATTTAACATGTCTCTGATTCAACTTTTCCTATTGAGTCACAAACTGTAGTGCATGATTGTCACTATATAAGACAAACTCTTTGGGAATCAAGTAATGCCTCCATTTATTCAATGTCTGGATGATAGCATATAAATCCTTTTCATATGTGGAGTACTTCACCTTTGCTTCATTCAGCTTCTCGCTGAAGTATTCTATCAGCCTGTCTTCTTGACTCAAGACTTCCCCTATTGCAAATCCACTTGCATCACATTTCACTTGAAATGTCTTTTTGAAATCTGGTAACACTAGAATTGGTTGCTCCGTGATCTTCCTCTTCAACAGATTAAAACTCTTCTCAGCCTCTTTTGTCCAGTGAAAATACTTGTGTCTTTTCTTCACTGTATCCATCATCGGTGCACTAATTCCATGGAAATTCCTGATGAACTTTCGGTAGAAACTAGCTAATCCGTGAAAACTTCTCACCTCAAATATACTCTTCGATGATGGCCAATTATTGATTACTTCCACCTTATCTGGATCCATCCTCAACTCATCTACAGAAATAACAAATCCCAAGTAAATGAGCTCTGTCTTCATGAATGAGGGTTTCCTCATGTTTATCAGCAGCTTCTCTTGCTGTAATCTCTCCATCACAGTAGCCAAGTGTTTCAGATGCTCTGCCTTTGTTTTACTGAAAATCAGTATGTCATCCAGATACACAATGACAAATTTCCCGATGAATTCCTTCAGGACTTCATTCATCAACCTCATAAAGGTACTTCGCGCATTTGTTAATCCAAACGACATAACAAGCCATTCATACAACCCTTCATTAGCCTTGAAGGTTGTTTTCCATTCATCACCTTCCCTCATACGAATCTGGTGATATCCACTTTTCAAATCAACCTTCGAAAAATATTTTGCTCCACTTAAGAAATCCATCTGATCATCCATCCTTGGCAATGGAAATCTGTACCTGATAGTTATCTTGTTAATGGCTCTTGAATCAGTACACATCCTCTAGCCTCCGTCTTTCTTTGGACTGAGTACTGTTGGAACAACACATGGGCTCAAGATTTCTCTAACCAACCCTTTGTCCAACAAATCTTGGACTTGTCTTTTGACTTCTTCATTCTCCTACGACATCAATCTGTATGCTGCTTTATTTGGTAAACTGGCTCCAGGTATGAGATAAATATGGTGACTCACACTTCTGATTAGTGGCAACGAATGAGGTAGTTCGTCCACTACTATGTCAGTGAGCTCTTCCAGCAGTCCCTGAACTTTTTCTGGTAGATCATCTATCCTTGTGCTGGTCAATACAATTCTCGGTTTCCTGACTACAATGAATTGTGGTTCCTCCTTCTTCTTGACCTCGTTAAGGATTTCTTTCCCACTCATGAGAAGTACAGTGTTACTTACTTCGGTTTTCACTTCCTTATCTTTGATTGGAAGCAACATATGAGTTCTCCCATTCTTTTCTAGGGTGTATGTGTTCATCCTCCCATCATGAATCACATTCCTGTCATATTGCCATGGTCTACCCAACAATAAATGACAAACATCCATAGGAATAACATCGCAAAGTATCTTATCATTATATCCTCCTATCTTAAATTCAACTAAACATTGTTTAGTGACATTTACCTGATGTCCCTTTTGTAGCCATGAAACTCTATATGGACTTGGATGTTCAATCATCTCCAACTCCAACTTTTCTACCATCTCCATTGAAACAAGATTATCTGTGCTACCACTGTCCACAATGACCTTGCATACCCTATCCTTGGTTTTGCAAGCAGTCCGAAAAAGTCTGTTCCTTTGTACCGAACTCTCCACCTCCTTTTCTGGTGTTAAAATAACTTTTCACATCATCAACGATCTTCCACCTTCAGCATCCTCTGCCTCAACATTCCGCCTTTGTACTTCGGTGATGTGAGTCTCTCCACACTCTTTATTTTTATATGGACATTCATAAGATTTGTGTCCATTGTTTCCACACGTGAAGCATTTTATCACTCCACCTCTTCCTCTTCCTCTACCTCTAGTATGAGAAAAAATATTATTATCAACATAATCTCCTCTTTGTTCAATATGATGCCCTCACTGTGAGGTTCCACCTCTTTCATCTCGAGCCTGAGGTTTCTTCCAGTCCTCCTTGGGTTTCTGATTTTTATCTTGGACAACTAATTTGTCCCTGGCTTGACTTCTGCCTCGGCCTCCTTGACCCTGCTTTTGGCTCAGCTTCTCTTCTGCTTTTAGAGCTATTTGATAAGCATCCTCCACCGTTTGGATGGTTACCATGCTCATCTCATCCTGAATATCATATCTCAGTCCATTCAGGTATCTGGAAACCTTTTCATCATCGCTTTCCCGATGAATTTCCCTGATGTTCAGCCTATAGAATTCTTCAGTGTATTCTTTCACTGTCATCAGCTTGTGTCTCAGGTTCTGTATTTTCCTGAACAAAGTAATCTGGTAATCCATAGGAATGAATTTTTCCTTGATCTTTGCAATCATCCTATCCCAACTCTTGATTTTTTTGCTTGCCTTTGCAACGTCTGTCAGCTTGTAGTTCATCCCACCACAATGCTGCATGTACTTTTAATATCGTGACAACATGTCTGAGCTTCTTGTCTTCCTCGACATCTTCGTAGTCAAAATAAGTGTCCAAATCTCTAATCCAGTCTAGAAGCTCTTCAGCATCCAGGTTTCACTCATAAACTGGAATGTCCATTTTTTCCCTGCCACCCATTCGTTTGCTGCATCTTCAGCTGCAACTTCTTCTTCTTCATGTTCAACTTCCACTTCGCTTTGGAATCACTAAGATCCCCAATACTGACTGTGCATCTCTGTGTTGTCTCCATGTCCTCAATTCTGGCGCATAAATCACGCATTTCTCTTGCCATGGTTGGGTCAGGCATCTACCTACCTCTTCTTCTTGGTATTTCCCTTTCGTCTGGTGGATCGAGTGTTTGCATATCCCTTGTTCTTAGCGGCATGGTGAATTTTTCTTTTCTCTGCTACAGACGGCAAAGAAACCTTTCTGTGCTCTGATACCAAACCTGACGTAGGCCGTCACCCTCTGCCTCGGCAAAGGCCTCTGCGCTGACCTCCCGGTCTTAAGGATCGTTCAAATTTTACTCTCGAGCCAGAGTGGTTCCTTCGATTCTCCACTGGAATCCCTATTAAAATTGACCCATAGGTCTTTTTTGCTCCTCACAGCCTCTAGGCCCAGTTGCTGTTCTCTTTACGACAGAAAAAAAATGGAATTTTGGGTTTCGGGTTTCGAAATCCCGATGTCACAACTTTGTCTTTTCGTTTCCCGATCTCTGCTATCTCGATATGCTCTAACTTCAGTTAGCCCTCTGGGCTAGACTCGTGGTCCACATGACCTCGCCTTATATGATCGCAGTCCTATCTCATTTCAGGATTTCGGGATTTCGGGTGTCGAGATGTATTTGACCCCTTGTCCTTAGGATCCCCGATCCTCCAAATCTCGATATGCTTTAACTAGGAACCCCTTTTCACCGTAAACACGATCAACGACCATGATTGTCTACTAAAACAACGACTCCGGATCTCCCTCGGGACTTCAGGGTTTCAAATTCCGAAATGCATTTGTCCTCGATTCTTCCGATCTCTTGAATTTTGATTTCCCGGTATGACGACAACTGGCCCCCTCCCAATGGAGTTTTCCAACTTATCGAGATTTTGGATTTTGCAATTTCAAAATGTGGATGTTTCCTGTCTTCAGGATCCACGAAACGCCAAACCCCGACTTCTCGGATTTCCGCCACGCATCCCAAATGGATGGACGGTTCAGATCAAACTTCGGACTTCACGAAATGCAAAGTCAAACTGCTCACTTATGTGAGTCCCGGTTCCCGAATCTCCGATTTGGATGATCACGCGACATGCGTCCTTCCTTAGATCCACGACTGTGATCCTTTCACTATTTCGGGACTCAAAAGGTCTCGGACTCTTGGTCTCTAGACTTCCAAGATGCCGATGACTCTCGATCCCTGCCATGTGTCCCAATAGATGGACGGTTCTGACTTGATTCAGGGTTTTCACCGTGGATTTACCCGATCTCTTGTCCACAGGACTTCTGATATCCTGAACTCCGACACCTCGATATCCCGATACCTTTCGGGACCTTCACTTGGCTTGAGAGGGTTTAAACCCCGTGCAACTCCTGTCAGATCATACGGCTGACGGGTATCTAAGTGAGGATCTGATGGTTCACAATCTCCTAAGCTTGCACCTTGGAAACGCAGTCGTAACCTCCTCTCTTCTTTGTCAGATTGAACGGTTGACGGGATTTTGCTAATTCTCTACAAAGAATTTTGACCCTCTGTTTCTTCCCTCTGACAATTTCTATGAAATGAACCAAGGATTCTTCTCCAGACTTATCCACCTATGACACAAAATTCCAATGCCTTCTAATCACTCAATTGCACCAAATTCTTGTACTTCCTTCAATAGTTTCAAAGGCTTTATCCTTCCTGAGCTTTCTCACAACTTCGAGTCTTAAAGAAGACCCTTGCATGCACTCCTTGCGGCAACCTCCAAACACTTGAAGTGTTGAATGCTCTCCGACCTTGCGCGCACGCTGCGGCAACAGTCTCTCAATACTTGGCTCAGGTTTGAAACTCCAAGAATTTACTCGGTATGCGCACTCCTTGCACGACTCCTGTGCCTGACTGCACTTCTAGGTTAATGAGGACAAAAGCTATCTCTCCCGAGCTTTCAGAGACAACCCTCTGAACACCTTATCAACGCACTCCTTGTAGACAATTCAACTGCACTCCTTGTAGGAACTCTTGCTCAGATAGAGAAACAATTGAAACTCATTCCTCTTACTCTCTCTCTCTCTCTCTCTCTCTCTCTCTCTCTCTCTCTCTCTCTCAGATTTCAAACATTCAACAAGAAATCATTCATACATAGCATAAAATCAAATGTATAGCAGAAAGAGTAAAACATTCATGAGCATAACATTCAAAGATGCATACACAGAGAATATATGAACACCATGAGTCTGAATCACAACTTTCTCGTATTAGTTCAGAACTTCTGTACATGGAGTCTGCTACACAACTCTTTCTGTTTCTCTTCTATGCTCTCCTACTCTTCATCATAATGTTACAATACAAAAAATGAGGGTGTCTATATTCTGTTTTCCCTCTCTCATTCTAAACTGTCTAATCTATGCATTAAATCTACCTACTAACATAAATGCCTTCTTAGTCCTTCAGACGAGAGCGGGTCGCTCAAGGTCTGATTACAATCTATTAGTACGCCTCTCCTTAACTATCACATTTAAGTTTGGCGCATCCAATCTTCAATTTTTTTTATTTTTTTTTTAAACAATTTATCATGTGCTCAAAATGTTGTTCTTGCCCCACGCTCGCTTGACGTTGGCGATGATCCTGCATCAATGGTCCCACAATAATGGCTAGGTTTTCATCTTGTAGACTAATGACATCAAAATATACACTAGAAGGAGTAGGTTGCAAAACTTTCACAATGGATTTCTTGAAAGGTTCATTTTTTAAAAATTCCATCAAAGGGACAGGAATATTGATTTTTCTCAGCTCATGTTCCAAGATGAAAGATGTTGGTGGATTACTAGCTTCCTTTGTTTCAGGGGAAAGAGGTTTTGATAGTGGAGATGACTGAGTTTTAGATGGCATACCTTTATTTGGATTTGGCTTAGGAGGGGATTCTGCTTGTTTTTCCTTGATCAGAGGTGGTGGCTTTAGAAGCTCCATTTCTCGTCCTCAAATCATATTTCTTCTTGGGTTGACCTTGAATAACTCCCTCTTCCCCTATCTGATCATCAAATTGATTTGGCAATTGTGCTACCTCATATTCTTGCTGTGTTAAGTGACTGGTATAAAAATATTTCTCATTGAAAAGCACAGCAGTACCGTCCACAGCATCATTGTCTGTATCTATATCCTCAATCTGATTGTTCTGGAAAGGGGGCACTACCCTTTGATCATCAACATTTCTTCGTTCTCTTTGCATTACTTGAGGAACATCATTAGGCCTTCTGAATTGGTTCTGATTTCTATTACCATCCCCTTGAAAGGTTATGTTTGGTTGTTTGGATTCCCATTTTAGCTTAGCTATCTCAAAAGCTAGATCCTTCAAAGTCTTATTCATATCTTCAATTTTGGGATTAGATGTAGCTCGGTTAGAGGAGGTAGGGGCATCCTCTCTTTTTTTTTTCTTATCTTTATTAGATCTAGTCTTTAATCTGTCTGATGCCAAAATATTAGATTCAACTTCAATGGTTGTTTCCTGCATGGATAACAACATGGTCTATCTTCTCTCTCTCAGGAGGAGGGACAATTATGCATCAAATGCATTGGCATAAGTGATATTGGCAGAATATTTAGTTGGTTTGATTTCATCTGGGATTCTACCATACATTTTATTGAATCTCTTGGTGGAGTCTGAAATAGATTCACCATTTTTTCTCTTTAGAGCCCCAAATTCAATGATGTAATAGAGATAATCTCTCCTATCTCCCCATTTCTTTATAAAAGCTTCATCTAATGCTTCAATATCTGCAATGGAGGCTGGAGGAAGATGTCTGAACCATTTTCTGGCCTCCCCATCCAGACTCTGTACAAACAACCTCATCCACACATATGAATAATCAATGTTAAAGTTGTCTGTAAAACTATAAAAGGATACCAGATGTTCTTCAGTAGATATTTCACCCTGCCCATTATATATTGGTAGATATTTTATGCAATCTGTGGTTGGGAGTGTATGTAAAACTAGATGTAGAACGAAAGGTGCATATCTGGCAACAATTATGACATCTATCCTATTAATGTCCATGGCTTGAACAATATGAATCTGCAAATTTATGGGAGATACATGAGTGGATGCAGGACTGGATGCTGAAGTGGAATCATGAGTAGGATATGTGTGAGGCTCTTTGGAATTATGATTCTCAGGGCTAGCAAATTCAAGCTGCTTGTGGTGATGGCTTGAAGTATTCTCTTGGTGTGCAACTTTTCCCTTGAGGGGGGAAGTGTATCTATGAGCTAGAGTGGATTTCCTTAGTTTCCTTTTTTCTAGTTCAGAGCCTACTGTGTTATTCTCAGGGTTAGAATCAACCTTCTTGGCTTTGCTATTTTCATATTTGGATATGTTGAATCCCTTTCTGGGCGCTAGTATTTACTCTTTAGATTTTACTCAGTGAAGTCGCCAGGTGAAAGATGACAATCTGTTGGTGTCTGATCTTTGCTCACCATCAAAGGTCGGAGCTGATCAATTGTCTTTCTCCCAGGGAAATATATTTCTTTACTTCATTCCCTGACAACGGTGCCAGAAGATGTTGGTCCTAAGGTCTACACCTGACTGCTAAAGGGAAAAGCTAGGCCACCTATCAGTTTAGAATGATTGCTTCTCTTAACTCTTTTGCTGGTTGGTCAGAGGGTTATTCTATCAAGACAAAGGCAAGGTTGGGTTGGAAGAACGATATGGATGAGGGATCTCCTTGGCTGATGGCACACTAATGACAGACCAATGAAATAATATAAAACAGAGGGAAACAACAAACTACTCAATGAATAATCCGTTGCAAGAAGTTCAATACTTAAAATATCATTTCAAGACATCAAACATGTATCAAAACAAAATAAATCCCACAGGTTTCATAAAACAAATCTTCACCTAAGCATTAGTTGTTTGATAGGTTGCATATTAGTAAACATAAGTCTTACAATAGCTAAAAGGAAATGAAATGTATGTTTCACAAATAAAAACTGTATTCAAGATAAGAATGAAAACACATGAAGAGTTGAACGAAACACTGTAATCAAGAGTATGTTCACCAGGTAGAGAGATTTAATCCATGCATAAAACGGGTCCAACCAATCTGTTGTATTTCTATTCTTTCCTAAAAAATCCAACCTCTACAATATCCAAAAACTAACTATTTAAAAGAGTTGCAGAGGCTCTCGTCCTTAGGGGACTGAGTCCTAAATTTAGGGAACGGTTCATAAATAAAATAATTAACTTTACTAAGACACTGGACTTAATAAGCAAGTGTGGTTCTTATCACACATAGAATACCACTCTTGCATCTAATCTAGGAAAATGTTGGACTTAATCAAATAAAATTACTATTGTCTCTGCGATAGAAATGATGCATGTGTTGGAGGAACTGTGATGCAGGAGCATCGCCAACACATCAAGTGAGCCAGCGCGAAAGCGGAAGACAGCTGGACAAGCCAGCACAAATTTTGAAATAACCTTAAAAGTTGTTGCGCGTTCTTAAATGAGCCATTAAGAAAAGGCACACTTGTATATTGTAACTGGACCTTGAGCCTTTAAGCTCTCGTCCTTAGTAGATAGATGACATTTAAGATAGTTAATGTAAAGTAGATAGAATTTAATTCTAGACTAGACTGTTTGAGAGCGCAAGAGGGAAACGATATATAGACACCCTCATTGTGCATTTGTAACATTATTATGAAGAAGCATTGTTGAGGAGAGCATGCAGAGAGCTGTGTAAGAACACCCATGTACATATATTTGAATTAATATAAGAGTTTGGTTCAAATCCATGGTTTGTGTTGTTCTCTGTGTATTGATGTTGATATGCTCATGAATGTTGGCTTCCAGTTATACATTTTCTTTTATATGTTGTGTATATGCTTTCATGTTTGAATTGAAGTCTGAGAGAAAAAAGGAATGAGTTTCAATTGTTTCTCTATTTGAGCCAGAGAATTCCTGCAAGGAGTGCAGTTGAAGTGTCTGCAAGGAGTGCATTGACAGAGGGTTCAGATAGAGGTAGCTTTTATTCTCATTTCCTCAAAGGTGCAGTTGGACACAGGAGCCGTGCAAGGAATGTGCAGGCCAAAGTGAAGCTTCAGGGTTGCGAACCTGAGAAAAGCATTGAGAGACTACTGATGCAGGTGTGCACAGAGTCAAAGGCTTCAACACTTAGACGTTGTTGAATATTTGCCGCAAGGAGTGCGTGCAAGAGTTTTTCTGAAGGACTTGAAGTCGTGGGAAAATCTCAGGAGAGATAGGCTTTCGAATTCATTGAAGGATAGCGCAGGGGAGCTGCGACCGAAAGTTCGTAGG
Source organism: Picea engelmannii (assembly GCA_009831015.1). Lineage (NCBI taxonomy): Eukaryota > Viridiplantae > Streptophyta > Pinopsida > Pinales > Pinaceae > Picea > Picea engelmannii. The sequence continues at coordinate 715,052 of ML784153.1, read as the reverse complement.
AGGCATCGCAGGTTTGTGAGCAAGTGAACAAGTTCCGTGGAGAGGAACACTTAGTCATTTTGCAGGTTTCATAGGGAAAGATAGACGGTCGGTATTCTCCGAGGAGGATTTGCGACATTCTATGAGCCGTCAGATCTCACAGAGGTGCAGGGGAGATACAGTGAAGTATTTCAGAAGGGTTTAAAGCTTAGGAGGGAAGAGCCATTGATCAAGAACCACGAGGGTCGTTGGATCCACATGTATATCGTGGATTGGGGTTTCGTGGATCGAAACTCTAAATTATTGCAATGGGAATCACGATATTACGATATGCGATATCCCAAAAGGTATGAGTACAGTGTGTGGGGCCACAGGAGTCGGAGTGGAGGACATGTGGCACATCTTATCGGGAGCTCGCAGCGAGAGGTCCCGAAGCTTGGACATCAAGATTCACGATCCCGCGAAGTCCGAAATCCCAACGAGGTGACGGGACCGTTGAAAACTCAAAGCCACGAGCTCATCGGAGTTTCGGCACATCAGGACTTGGGAGTCGGAGAACCGAGTTGCTCGACATCGCGAGTAGCGAAATCATGATAAGAGAAGTTCTGATAGGAGAAAGGAAAGGTCAGCATTGACTGGCATCGACACTCGTGGATTCTTAGAACCAACACTCGACTACTGACCTTTGGATTCGCGAAGTCACGAGTTTCGATTCCCCGATAAGTAAAGAGAGGGGGATCACGCGAAGAGATCTGTGGGTGTATATTTCCCGATAGGGAAATAGAAGAACCTTGGTGTTCTTTGGGCTGTGGAACGAGTTGAAGATCTTGTGAGCGGGCGTGCTTGCGGGTGCAGCTGCATCAGTTTGGTATCAGAGCAAGAAAATTTCTTTGCTTTCTGTAGCAGAGAAGAAGGAAATTCACCATGATGCCAAGGAGACGGGATAGACAGTCACCCGATCCATAGGATATGGAAGTGCAACGAAGAAGAGGTAGGTAGATGGCATATCCAGCCATAGAGAGACAGATGCATGATCTGCGAGCAAGACTCGAAGACATGGAGACAACACAAAGACGCACAGCCAGTGCAGGGGATCTGAGTGATTCCGAGAGTGAGATTGAGGCTGAACGAGAAGAAGAATTTGCAGCCGAAGATGCATCAAATGAACGTTTGATAAAAGCTATTTCCAGGATGGGTGCAAGAGAAAAGATGGACATTCCAGTTTACGAGGGAAATCTGGATGCAGAGGAGCTACTAGACTGGATTAGAGCTATGGATACTTACTTCGACTATGAAGATGTCGAAGAGGAAAAAAAAGTAAAGCATGTTGTTACACGCTTGAAAGGACATGCAGCATTGTGGTGGGATGAACTACAAGCTGACAGACGCTGCAAGGGCAAGTAGAAGATCAAGAGCTGGGACAGGATGATCGCGAAGCTGAAGGCAAAATTCAGCCCCAGGGACTATCAGATTACTCTGTTTAGGAGGATGCAGAACCTGAGACAGAAGCTGATGACAGTGAAAGAATACACTGAGGAATTCTACAGACTAAACATCAGGGCAGGTCATCGGGAGAGTGATGATGAAAAAGTTGTCAGGTATATGAATGGCCTGAGATATGATATCCAGGATGAGATGAGCATGGTTACCATCCGAACAGTGGAAGATGCTTATCAGATGGCTCTAAAAGCTGAGGAGAAGCTAAGCCGGAAACAGGGTCAGAGGGGCTGAGGCAGAAGTCAGCCCAGAGGCAAGTCAGTTGCCTAGGACCGGAACCAGAAGCCCAAGGAATACTGGAAGAAACCTCAGGCTCGTACAGAGAGAGGTGGAAGTTCACAGCGTGGGCCATATGTTGAGCAGAGAGGGAAACATACTGAGAAGAGAGGAGGGTATGATGATAACAATATGTTTCCTCGTACCAGAGGTAGAGGAAGAGGAAGAGGAGGAGTAATCACATGCTTCACGTGTGGGAAAAATGGGCACAGGTCATTCGAGTGTCCAGAGAAAAAGAAGGACAGTGGAGAGACTCACATCGCCGAGGCACAGAGGTGAGATGTTGAAGCAGAAGATGCTGAAGGCGGAAGGTCATTGATGATGCGTAAGTTTCTCTTAACACCCGAGAAGGAGGTGGAGGACTTAGCTCAAAGAAACAGACTGTTCAGAACTGCTTGCAAAACCAAGGACATGGTATGCAAGGTTATCGTGGACAGCGGTAGCACAGATAATCTCGTTTCGACCGAGATGGTAGAGAAGCTAGAGCTGGAGACGATTGATCACCCGAGTCCATACAAAGTTTCATGGCTACAGAAGGGACATCAGGTAAATGTCACTAAACAGTGTTTAGTTGAATTCAAAATAGGAGGGTATAATGATAAAATACTCTGTGATGTTATTCCTATGGATGTCTATCATTTATTGTTGGGCAGACCATGGAAATATGATAGAAATGTGATTCATGATGGGAAGATGAATACATATACCTTAGAGAAGAATGGGAGAACTCATATGTTGCTTCCGATAATGGATAAGGAGGTGATACCGGAAGTAAGCAACACCGTACTTCTCATGAATGGGAAGGAACTTCTTACAAAAGTTAAGAAGAAGGAAGATCCACAGTTCTTCCTGGTCTGGAAGCCGAGGATTGTTCTGACTAGGACAAGGGTGGATGATTTACCAGATGAGATTCAGGAACTGCTGGAAGAGTTCGTTGACATCGTAGTGGATGAATTACCTCGTTCGTTGCCATCGATCAGGAGTGTGAGTCATCATATTGATCTCATACCGGGAGCTAGTTTGCCGAACAAAGCTGCGTACAGATTGACGCTGCAAGAGAATGAAGAGGTTAAAAGGCAAGTCCAGGATTTGTTGGACAAAGGTTTGGTCAGGGAAATCTTGAGTCCATGTGTTGTTCCAATAGTACTCAGTCCGAAGAAAGATGGAGGCTGGAGGATGTGTACTGACTCAAGGGCGATAAATAAGATAACCATCATGTATAGATTTCCATTGCCGAGGATGGATGATCTAATGGATTGCTTGAGTGGAGCAAAATACTTTTCAAATATTGATTTGAAAAGTGGTTATCATCATATTCACATGAGAGAAGGCGATGAATGGAAAACAACCTTCAAAACAAATGAAGGGTTGTATGAATGGCTTGTTATGCCGTTTGGCTTAACAAATGCACCAAGTACCTTCATGAGGTTGATGAACGAAGTCCCGAGGGAGTTCATCGGGGAATTTTTCATCGTGTATCTAGATGACATACTGGTTTTTAGTAAGACAACGACAGAGAATTTGAAGCATTTGGCTACAGTGATGCAGAGATTGCAGTGGGAGAAGTTGTTGATAAACATGAAGAAGTCCTCATTCATGAAGGCAAAACTCATTTATTTGGGGTTTTTTATTTCAGCAAATGAGTTGAGGATGGATCCAGACAAGGTGGAAGTGATCAAGAATTGGCCATCACCGAAGAATGTATTTGAGGTGAGAAGTTTTCACGGATTGGCTAGTTTCTACCGAAAGTTCATTAGGAATTTCAGTGGGATTAGCGCAGCGATGATGGATACAGTGAAGAAGCGGCATAAATATTTTCACTAGACAACAGAGGCTGAGAAGAGTTTTAATCTATTGAAGAGGAAAATTACGGAACAACCAATTCTGGTGTTGCCGAATTTCCAGAAAACATTTCAGGTGAAATGCGATGCAAGCAGATTTGCAATAGGGGTAGTCTTAAGTCAAGAAGATAGGCCAATAGAATACTTCAATGAGAAGCTGAATGAAGAGAAATTGAAGTACTCCACATATGATAAGGAATTCTACGCTATTATACATGCATTGAAGAAATGGAGGCATTACTTAATCCCGAAAGAGTTTGTGTTGTATAGTGATAATCATGCACTGCAGTTTGTGACTCAACAGGAGAAGTTGAATCATAAACATGCCAAATGGGTTGAGTATATGCAAAATTTCACATTTTTGATTAAACATATTTCTAGTACTGCTAACAAAGTTGTTGATGCTTTGAGCAGGAAGTGTTTGTTGTTGCAGGAGTTCCAAGTCAAAATGTTGGGTTTTGATGATCTCAGGGACATGTACGTAGATTATCTAGATTTCAGGGAAGTGTATGAAGCAGCTGAGAATCCAGTTCTGAGGGATAGAAGCCAATGGATGGACTATATGATTCATGAAGGATTGTTGTTCAGAGGCAATCAACTGTGTATTCTAAAATGCTCCATGAGGGAGAACTTACTGAAAGAGAAACACAGTGGAGGATTTGCAGGACACTTTGGCCATGAAAAAACATTCGCGAAGCTGAATGAGTCATATTTTTGGCCAAGAATGCGAGCAGATGTCAAGAGATTTGTGGACAGATGTCGAATTTTCCAGCATTCGAAGGGAAGGAAGAAAAATGCAGGATTCTATCACCCATTGCCCATACCAGAGAGGCCATGGGAGGCGATTAGCATGGATTTTGTATTGGGGTTGCCAAGAACGCGAAGAGGTGTTGATTCAATATTTGTGGTGGTGGATAGATTTTCCAAGATGGAACACTTCATCCCATGCCAAAAGACCAGTGATGCAACTCACATTGCTAACCTATTTTTAAAAGAGGTCGTTCGACTTCAAGGCTTACCCAAAAGTATAGTTTTGAACAGAGATACAAAGTTCATAGGCCACTTTTGGAGGACATTATGGAAGAAGCTGGGGACTAACTTGATATTTAGTTTGGCTTATCATCCTCAGACAGATGGACAAACAGAAGTGGTCAACAAAAGTCTGGGAGACTTGCTGAGAAGCTTGGTGACAGAACACCACAGCTAATGGGACACTATATTGCCGCAGGCAGAGTTTGCATACAATGACTCAGTGAATCGGAGTACAGGGCAGAGTCCATTTCAGGTTGTTTATGGCATGCAGCCAAGGGGAGTTTCTAAATTGAGGGATTCAGAACAGACTGCGACTAGCAGTGCTAGGGCAGAAGAGTTCGCAGAGGAAACGAGAGAAATTCACAGCCAGGTGAAGCAACGACTGTTGGAATCAAGTCAGGAGTATAAGCGCAGAGAAGAAAAGCATAGAAGACAACTTCAGTTTGGGGTTGGTGATCTGGTTCTAGCACATTTGAGAAAAGAAAGTTTCCCGAGGGGAACACACAATAAGCTAAAGATGAAGAAAATCGGACCATGTAGGGTCTTGAAGAAATATGGGGCGAATTCTTATGAGATTGAATTACCCGATGGGATCGGAATTTCTCCAATATTCAACATCTCAGATTTGTACCCATACAGGGCTGGAGAAGCAGAGACTGGAACTGAGCAGCCAGTGATCCAATGGACGAAGCAAATACCAGTTGCAAATAAGCCGCAGATGGAGTGCATACTGGACAAGAGAGTAAGCAAGAGGACCAGATGGAAGCAGTACTTTGAGTATCTGGTCAAGTGGAAGAACCATCCAATTGAAGATGCTAGCTGGGAGACTGAAGTGGAAATACAGAAGCATGGACAGACCGTGCAGGATCTCATGGACATGAGCCCATGAATATTTTCAAGCGAGGGAGTATGATGCAGGAGCATCGCCAACACATCAAGCGAGCCAACGCGGAAGCGGAAGACAGCTGGACAAGCCAGCACAAATTTTGAAATAACCTTAAAAGTTGTTGCGCGTTCTTAAATGAGCCATCAAGAAAAGGCACACTTGTATATTGTAACTGGACTTTGAGCCTTTAATCTCTCGTCCTTAGTAGATAGACGACATTTAAGATAGTTAATTTAAAGTAGATAGAATTTAATTCTAGACTAGACTGTTTGAGAGCGCAAGAGGGAAACGAGATATAGACACCCTCATTGTGCATTTGTAACATTATTATGAAGTAGCATTGTTGAGGAGAGCATGTAGAGAGATGTGTAAGAACACCCATGTACAGATATTTGAATTAATAGAAGAGTTTGGTTCAAATCCATGGTTTGTGTTGTTCTCTGTGTATTGATGTTGATATTCTCATGAATGTTTGCTTCCAGTTATACATTTGCTTTTATATGCTGTGTATATGATTTCATGTTTGAATTGAAGTCTGAGAGAAAGAAGGAATGAGTTTCAATTGTTTCTCTATTTGAGCCAGAGAATTCCTGCAAGGAGTGCAGTTGAAGTGTCCACAAGGAGTGCATTGACAAAGGGTTCAAATAGAGGTAGATTTTATTCTCATTTCCTCAAAGGTGCAGTTGGACACAGGAGCCGTGCAAGGAGTGCGTAGGCCAAAGTGAAGCTTCAGGGTTGCGAACCTGAGCAAAGAATTGAGAGACTGTTGTTGCAGGTGTGTGCAGAGTCAAAGGCTTCAACACTTAGACGTTGTTGAAGATTTGCCGCAAGGAGTGCGTGCAAGAGTTTTTCTGAAAGACTTGAAGTCATGGGAAAAGATCAGGAGTGATAGGCTTTCAAATTCATTGAAGGATAGCGCAGGGGAGCTGCGATCGAAAGTTCGTAGGAGGCGTCGTAGGTTTGCGAGCAAGTGAACGAGTTTCGTGGAGAGGAACACTTAGTCATTTCCCAGGTTTCATAGGGAAAGATAGACGGTCGGTATTCTCCGAGGAGGATTCACGACATTCTGTGAGCCGTCAGATCTCACAAAGGTGCAGGGGAGATACAGTGAAGTATTTCATAAGGGTTTAAATCTCAGGAGGGCAGAGTCATTGATCAAGAACCACGAGGGTCGTTGGATCCACACGTATATTGTGGATCGGGGTTTCATGGATCGAAACTCCAAATTCTTGCAATGGGAATCGTGATATTGCGATATGCGATATCCCGACAGGTACGAGTATAGTGTGTGGGGCCACAGGATTTGGAGTGGAGGACAGGTGGCACATCTTATTGGGATCTCGCAGTGAGAAGTCTCGAAGCTTGGACATCAAGATTCGCGATCCCGCGAAGTCTGAAATCCTGACGAGGTGACGGGACCATTGAAAAGTCAAAGCCACGAGCTCATCGGAGTTTCGGCACATCGAGACTTGGGAGTCGGAGAACCGAGTTGCTCGACATCGCGAGTAGCGAAATCATGATAAGAGAAGTTCCGATAGGAGAAAGGAAAGGTCAGCGTTGACTGGCATCGACACTCGTGGATTCGTAGAACCAACACTCGACTACTGACCTTTGGATTCGCGAAGTCGCGAGTTCCGATTCCCCGATAAGTAAAGAGAGGGGGATCGTGAGAAGAGATCTGTGGGTGTAGATTTCCCGATAGGAAAATAGAATAACCTTGGTGTTCTTTGGGCCGTGGAACGAGTTGAATATCCTGTGAGCAGGCATGCCTTCAGGTGCGGCTACGTCAAATTGAGTGGCTGAAAACAGGCCTTGGAGTGATAGAGCAGAGCTCTGTGTTGAATGACGACATGTCTGTGAGCTATTGGAGGCCACTGGAGATAACCAGCTGCATGAGCAGATTTTGCTAAAGTGTTTCTAAAACTAATATGCGTAGACCTATGACTGATACTTAACTCTCTGTCTATGCCTGAGCTTTTGGAAGCCAAGTGCACTCTGTATTGACCCCATTAGATGCCATCTATACCTGTGAAATAGCTTCGTTGGAATGGTTGTCGGCCCATCGGGCATGAGGGGAGATGTGGAGGCGAGCATCCAATTGAGAGACATGATGAATGGATGCAAGGGTAGATGACATGTGAAGACAGATGTCAAAGTGAGAGGAGGTGTGAATACGATGGAGGTATCAAGAGTATGGATTTGACGATGTGTAGTGAAGGATACAATTGGCACATAGGGAGAGGAGGAGTCGATAGGTTGGGAAGGGAGTGGAGAACATGTGGTGGAAGGCAGGAGGGGGTGGTATTGGAAAACAACCCGAGGAAGTCGGAGGGGGGGGGTAGGCAGTAAGTAGATTAGAGAGGGGGGGGGGTCCTAGTTCTTGAGGATCCAGCACGTTAGGTAGGGTCCATGATGGGAAAACTACTTTCTTGGAACCCCCCCCCACGCCGTTAAAGGTAGAATGGTCAGGGGGTCCGAGTTGCGACAAGGACCATTGATCTAGAGAGGTGGGCCACCATCGATGGAGATCAATGTGGGGGTTAACGGAGGACAAGTGTCGAGTGGTTAGACGAGTGAGAGTAGTGAGTGGGATGAGGGGAGGTGATGTGGAGGTGATGCAGTGATCTGAAGTCATTCAAGCATGCCATTGCGGGAACTGTTGAGGGTGGTTTGGATCCAGATCGCCTTTGGGCCTGCAATCCACCACAAGTTGCCACACATCCTTCCATAAATACCATGGTTCTAATTGTGGGACTTCTTAGGAAAATTAACGCTCGAGTAGTTTACGTCCCCACAAGAAAGTTTGATCATCGATCTGATGATGATCTATGATTCGAGAGATATTTACCTAGTGCAAGGATCAACGATTTTCGTTGACTTGGGATCAATGGTCTAGAATCACTTCGTACTTTCAGGCTTCGGGTGTTTCAAATGTGAAACATGAAAAATCTCCCAGAGGAAAATCTCCGAAGTGAATGATCTGTCGCCACGTGTCCCCTCTAATGGATGGTCTAGATTTACTTCGGGACTTCGGGCCTTCGGATGACTCTCGATGTTAAACTTCGCGCAATTTTGCACCCCCAAATGGGCGACAACCATTGATATGATTTTCTTGGTGAATCTTTACCGTTGAAAATTTCCCTGTTCATTTCCGCAATCTTGGCCCGAAAATGACCATTCTGAATGGTTGGGTTTGTCCACAGGCGTTTCTTGTGTATATAAAAAGGCTTGGTCAACATGTGGTGAGTTGGATCAATGGAAAATATGATGACAAGTAATTCAAACCAAATCCAACATATATTTCATCCTTTCAAGAAAAATAGAACAGAGAAGCGCAAAGACTCAAACCAGAAAGAAACGAATAAGAACCAAGTGACTCAGTAATGGTAAAATTACTTAACCAACCAGAAGAGGAAAAATTGATTAAGGCATAGGGAAAAAGAGAGGAGAGGCAGATGATGCAGACCTAGGTTACAACACTAATAGTATACCAACACAAGTACGCTACATCATCCATAAACCATTTGTCAACAATACTACTAACAAGTGCCTACAACCATGTACCAAGTATGTACCAATCATGTATCAACTACTCATAAACTATGACTCATCAAGATGTACCAACATCATGAACTATACACGTCATGTATGTGCCAACTCATCAACTACTTGTCTCAACCATGTACCCAACATGTACTTCAACAAAAATCCCTCATCAATTTCATCATCCAAATATGATTTGTGACTCTGTAATAGACCTGGTGTATAAGATCACATACCTGCAAATCTTTATTAACTTTAACAACAAGAGGCTAGCATTTTCATCAAACTTTACTTTAGTCTCACATGACTAATTTTGGATTAGTCAACAACCCTAACTTGAAATAATCATAACTATGTACCTATAATGAATAAAGATCTAAAAATGGCACACAATGTTCTTCAATGTCTTTAATGCAATTCCTCCAGACTTCACTACTTGGAACCTCTCAGAAAAGGAGTTATAGCAAAAATGACATACCTTGTTGAATTTTGGCTTTTTCTAGAGAGCGAACTTGTAGAGAATGCCCCACACGGTATTTGTTTTATTGATCGTAAAATTGTACATATAATAATACAGACTATACTCTAACAAATACATTTGGTCTTACTAAATTTGGATCTGTTATGAACAAGTTATGATGTTTTTACCCGAAACACATGTTTTAGACTAGTTTCAGGACTAGCCACAAACCCTATTTTCCACGGCGTGTAACTCCAAAAATACAACGACCCACAAGTTGAAATTTGTATCACAGATACTTGGATATGTTTGCTCAATGGCCTCCCAATTTCACGGTCTGAATCATTCTAGAAATTTTTTTATTGTGAAAATGGTGAGATGACCTATAAATAACATACCTTAGAAAACATCATCAAAATAATTTATCCTCCCTTGAATTTCAGCCTTCTTTACTTCACCTTCCCTCTGAATTTCGGCTTAGATATCCTTTGGTTACCTCAGTCACTTGTAGATATTCAATATGCTCAAGTGTGATTAAAATAAAAGAGCCTTGCCTCTTATTTATACTTTCATGTAGCTTCCTCAAGGGGTTACCTTTTAACCATCTTAACCCACTTTCCTTATTTTAGGGTTAACCCACTTCTAACCACTTGTCAACTTAGTAATTTCTCCATTAAATTTATTATTTAAATAATTTATTTTGTATTCACTTTGATTTATAGTACACTCATCACTTCAATTTATTATTTACCTTCTAAAATATCTTGAACCACTTTGACTACTTTAACCTTTTGGGGCTTCTAGATGAGTCACGAGGGTTCTCCAACTTCACATGGCCATAACTCTCTAACCGTGAGGAGTTATGTGACGTTCCACATACCAATGGAAATGGCATGAAATGTACTATCCATATAGAATATTATTACCTGAAAATATATCAAAACGCATACCATTAACCATCAAACAAACTTGGGTCCATTACCCAAACCTTTCTCCAACTTCACATGGCCATAACTCTTTAACCGTGAGGAGTTATGTGATGTTCCACATACCACCGGAAATGGAATGACATGTACTATCCATATGAAATATTCTTACCTAAAAATATATCAAAATACATACCATTATCCATCAAACAAACTTGGGTCCATTACCCAAACCATTGTGCTACTTAAATTCACTACCAGACTTTCTTCAAGGGTTGACATAAATGAAAACCAACCCAATTAATAAAAAATCTTCCCCTTTGGAATTGATGGCAACACTCTGATGCAATACTGAAGTCATGTCACTCATTCTCCCCCTTTACCTTTACCTTTTCATTTACCTTTGCATATGATAAATCTCTCCCCCTTTGTCATCAATGGAAAAGGTATCTTTCCATCCGGGGTTGCTCCCCCTAATTAAACTGTCCTTGGGGATAATCCCCCTAACTAAAATCTTCCTGAAACTGATCTTCCAACCTGAACCGTCCTCTTTATGGTGCTTCCTCGTGTAAATCTAATACATATAATACAAGCATTCAAAAGCATTCATTTTGGAGTAGAAATTACTCCGAGTCTCTGGCGTAGATACTCAAAGGCTTCCTGTGGAAGTGGTTTTGTAAATATTTCTGCCACTTGTTCTTTTGTGCCCACATATTCAACTCTGATTTCTTCTCTATAACCTGTTCCCATAGAAAGTGATACTTGATTGGAATGTGATTCATCTTGGAGTGCATCACCAGGTTTTTTGAGATATTGATGGCAATTGTATTATCACAATAGATTGGAATGGGATCATCATACTCAACCTGTAAATCTGTCAGAGTTTGTTTCATACATAGAACCTGTGTACAACATCCTGCTACTGCAATATACTTTGCCTCGGCTATAGATAAGGATATTGAGATTGTTTCTTTCTTATCCATGATACTAAACACTCACCCAAGTAGAACATTGCTCCACTAGTGCTTTGTCGGTCATCAATGCAACCTGCCCAATCTGCATCTAAGCAATAATCCATAGATCCTTTCCTTTTGGATACCATAATCCAAACTCTTTTGTTCCTTTGAGATATCTAAAAATCTTCTTTATTGCTAATACATGCGATTCCTTTGGTTTTGCTTGAAATCATGCCACCTATCCAACTGCCTGCATTACATCTGGTCTGGTTGTTGTCACGTATAGTAAGCTACCAATCATTGACCTGTATTTCCTCTGGTCTGTAGACTTTGAATCATCATATTTTCTCAACTTGCAGTTGGTTTGCATAGGAGCGGTAACTAGTTTGCAATCTTCCATTCCGAACCTCTTTAGCATTTCTCTGATATACTTAGTTTGAGAAATAAAAATTCCTTGGTTTCTTTGACATATCTGAAGACCCAAAAAGAAGGATAGTTCTCTAGGTAATGACATTTCAAATTCATTATGCATATCCTTTGCAAATTTCTGTCTTAACCTGTCATTAGTACTTCCAAAATAATATCGTCAACATAAATTTCAATTAATAAAATACTACCTTGAGTTACCTTGATGTAGAGGTTGTTGTATGAGCTTCCTTTCCATAGTTCGTAGGGAGTTTTGTCATTATTGTTTATGAGCATTAATTTGTTTTGAATGTGAACTGTTGTATGCACTGCATGTGTCCAAAAAATATCTATCAATTTGGAATCCATTAGCAATGTTCGAGCCATTTCCTATCTAATTATCATCCATTATGATAATGTTCATTTGTCTCTTAACCACTCTCTGAACCAATCTATGAATCCATGCTCTCGTCCACTATCATATATCTGTCCAAACCTGCTAAGTGTTCTTATGAATCCATCTCTATGTTGTTGATGGATGTCTTATTTCCCTCATTCTGATGGATATCTTCCTATAAATTATGAGTCATTGCTCTAGAAATGAGATTTGGATACCATTATAGTACCTTAGGGATTGCAATCATCAGTGAAAAGTTCCCTCGTATTTAATAGTGGGTATACATCAATGACTCTTGATCAACTAATTCTATAAGTGTTTGAACTCAACATATATTCACAATTGTGAGAATGTATTATTTACCTCTATGCCCATTATCATTGTTACCACACATATTGTAACAATCCACAAGAGTGACACAATTGTGGGAGTAGCTACCCACTGTCACCTTGAATAGATACTCCCCTCTCTTTATTGATGATAAGTCACCACAAGGGGGGAATCCTAGTGACCCTAGAGGGATTGAGATGGAAAGTAGTAAAATGACCAATTAAGACCCTATAGGTCAAGTTTGGAAGAAGAAAAGGGCTTGGAAAATAGTATTTTTTATGAAGGGAGGTTTTCAAAGTGTTGTGTACCTGCAAGACAATATTAAACCTACTTGAGACAAGACAATTGATCGATATACAAGCCAAATAACCAAGGGGATAGAAAGGAAACATTGTTTTCCTAAATTGCAGCAGTATATCAGATTTATATCAGGAAAGTAAATTATAAAATGGCTGCAAAATATGTTTCCAATAGTCAAGAAAAAATATGTTAGAAACTAAGCTAGCAATGTCTAGTTTAACTTCCACTGAATAGCACAAGACTTTGATGGAAATTATGGATGTTTATTAGGTGTTATCAGTAAATTATTGTAACATCCAAGTGAATGTAGAAAACATATGGTACAAAATCAAATTCCAACCACATAAATCAACAAGTAAACCGTCATAAAGATAGTCAATGAGCAATAGAACAATAATCTAGGTCCACAAGTAAATTTCAGCGGTGGAAAAGTGAGTAATGAGAGAGCTTTAAGAGTGTTTTTCTGCAGCCATAATGGTTGTAGAATTAAGTTGATTTCAGCAAGAGAATTCATTTTCTAAAATAGACGGCCTTAGGGCACAAGCAAGCTTATGACACTAAGAAAATAATCCAACTTGAACAAATACAATATCTCTCAATTTCACATATACCAATGCAATGATTTTATTTCTCCAATGAAAATTAAGATTAGTTTCTTGTCAACGGGCTATGTAGTATTCTTGTGTAAGGTTAGATATACTACTTATATGCACTTGTAATTCCTTTTACTCCCCAGAGAAAATAAATCTAACAAGGTAAATCTAGGAGGGTGTAAACCATTTTAATCCTCCTAACAACCTTTTGAAATAGGTTATCTAATAACAATTATGATTAATCTTGGTGGAGGGTGTATTCCCTTATACACCTCCAAGGGTTTAGACAAGAATAACCATGAAACAATAAAGAAACATCAATAATATGCAAAAATTCCTTACCAATTCTAAGAAATAGCAAGATAAACCCTTATCTACCAAAAACATTCCATCACCATAGCAAGAGACAAGAATCCAAGAGATAACACACCATGTTAGCTCCAAATACAAGTGTTTAGCATTCAAATAGCATCATAGAGAGAGAGATGTGATTTTCCCAAAGAGGGAAAAAAATTCAGCCACAAAGTATGTAATTCTCAAGTGAGATGATATGATAAAATGAAATTAAATGACCTTTATTTATACAAGGTCATCTAACCAAAGTTTGTCCACTTAGTTAGGGTAAAACACAATTAGAGAGGCCAACCTCCTCTAATTTCCCCTTTACAAGTTATAATTTAAAATTTACATAGAAATTACCCTAAAAGGGGTGACATCATGCCCTAATTAGCCTCCAAGAGACGTTTTTCCCTCTAGAAGAAATTGTTGGGCCTCCAAATGCCATGGACCAAGACACCCAATGCTCTAATGCATAGCAAGAGTCTCTCTCCATCAAAAGGTGCCAATTCATCATCAAAACCACCAATACCATCAAACCATATCCTTCCACATGTGACATCATACCCCAGAAGTGCAGTGTAAGGCCTCCAAAGGAAAGTCATTGGGGCTAGGAAGGATAGAAAATTACCTGCAGGGGATCCTTAAGTGCCTCTAAAGGAAACATCATTTACCCAGGTGTCCAAGAAGCATGATCCATCCTGTGGGATTCAAGCTGCAAGTGAAGGTCCAAGTGACCTTGTTCCTTCACGAAATGACTTCCACCTGTCAAGGCCCTACGAAGAAAAGAAAACTCTCCCTCCAAGGGATCACAAGTCACAAGCATCATGTCAAATAATCCGTATAATAAAAGAACCTCTTAAACATGTGCATCAAGTCCCCGTTCTCAAAATAAACAAATTCTCAAAGACCTTACGAAACTTTCCAGATTTAGGTATGGGAGGGTTGTCATGGTGACCTATTGGGTGAATCATTCCCCAAGTTAAGGAGTGTTTCCCATGTGGACCCTCTCTAATTCATGTGAAGAGTATGATGTGGATAGGGGTAATACTTTTGGGCATGGGGTTTTCTTGGCATACAAGGGCTCATATTGTCTCATTTATGGGTGCCTTTGTAGAGGGTAAGCTACCCTTCATCCGTGATGCATGATTTTTCCAAGCTCTTTTTCCATTTAATTTATTAAAGTGTTTCTAGGTTGAAGCTAAAGTGGGACTTCTACCTAAGCCTGAAAAAAAAATTCCCGCACACGCTCTACCTTGGTTGGCATGTTCAATTAATTATTTATTTTACGGGTCCCTTAATTTTTTGTGAGAAACATTTCATTGTTCTCGAGATATCTGGGAGAGAATATAGAAGGTTTACGATTGTATTTTATCTTTTTCCAGCTAAAAACCTCTAGGCCTTCATCTCCTTCTTCCCATGAAAATAGTTACAATCCCTTCTTGGGTCAATATGGTCAGAAAACACAAAAGGTGAGGAAACGAAGGGAAAGAAACTGTTGAAATTACTAAGACAACTGAGAGGGGGAGGGGGGAGTGAATTAGTTGTTACTGTGCTTAAACAATTTTAACAATTAATACATTCTTAATCTTTATTCAAGTGATCATCAACATTATATAGCATATGAACAATAAAAGTAATGAGCATCAGTCACACATAAGGTATACACAGAGACAGATTTTCATGAGGAAACCCATAAAGGGAGAAAACCTCTTCTTCTTCGAAATGATAGGCAGTCTTTTAAGTTATGTACATCATCTTTAATTGAGCACCAACTCAATGTGAGGCTGCTACCTCTGTTTTACAAGATGCAACTTTTTTGAGAGCACCAACTCTCTGGTTTCTCTAGCACCCACTAGAAGGAAGCACCAACTCCCTTAATGTTCCAGCACCAACTATATGGAAGCAAAAAATTCTAGTTACACAGGCTCCAACCTGTATAACAAAGAACACTTGTTCTCCCTTGCACCACCCTCCCACCCTGGTTTCTCTGGCTGCAACCAGATGGAAGCTACAACTCCCTGTGTTCAAGCTCCCACTTGAACCTCTAAGGACAACAGTCCTCCCTAGCACCTCCCAACCACCCTTGAATATAAATAAATAATTAAACAACCAACTACACAGATAAATTGATTCTTACCACTTCTTTGTTCTGTAAGTCTGGTCTTCTTCTGACTGTTCTACAATTCTTCTCTTCCTTTGTCTGTTCTGCAAATCTGCTCTGCTTCAACTTGTTCTGTCATTCTGCTCTACTTCAACTTGTTATGTCATTTTGCTCTACTTCAAGTCATTCTGTCATTATGCCATTCTTCAATTTTTTTCTTAATCTGTTACTATTTTCTGAGTTTTATCTCCCACTGTGCATATTCTCAGTCTCACCCCACACATTCTGTGATTTTCCCTTTCTTATAGTTTAATTCATTTTTCATCCTGAACAGTCGACCTCACACCATCTGTATCATTTTATTTTATGCACATCACTCACGGCGGTTCCCCTTTGCATCTCCTTAGACAAAAGAAAAAACAACCATCCGAGCAATTGAAACGCCAACCGATCGGCAATCATGAGTCTGTTTCGCTAACAGATTCGTAACTGGTAAATTAACTCTGAGAGAGCACAATAACCCTCCAATCATATTCAAGTTTATCCGCACCGTTGGATGAACTTTATTAATCTTGCCTCTAAATTGGGTTTCAGCATTCCTATGGCCAAGTGTCTCGACACTTCATATCGCGATCTCCTAAACTCCGATATAGAGCTTTTCTGCGCTATCTCCTTCCTCTATATGACTAAGTCCATGACCAAGTGCTTATGCAAAAATTTCTTTTCGCGAATTCACCTTTCGTGAGTCTGGAGATGAGGCATCTCGACTCTCCAAGTCGCGATCCCCAAAACCCCGAGATGGAGTTGAGATCAACGGTCCACGATCTCGATGAGTCTACGGTCCAGATCTCATCGTGAATTCACATCTCGTGATTCCTTTGAAGGAGGTCCTTGTCACTCCAAGTTGTGATAAGAGAAACTCCGAAATGAAGCTTAGATCAACGGTCCAAAACACACTTTGATCGAATGGTTGGGAATAAATCACGATTTTGCATCTCATGATTTTGGCAGTAGAGGTTCTTGTCACTCCAAGTCGCGATAGGAGAAGCTCCGAGATGGAGTTGGATCAATGGTCTAGAACACATCATGAATTGACGGCTGAGATTAAATCGTGATTTCGCATATTGCGATTTCAACGGTTTTGTTTCTTACCTCTCCAAGTCGTGAGTCGTGAAACTCTGAAATGGAGTCGACGATCCAGATCACACCTTGATCTGACGGCTGCGATTAAATCGTGATTTCGCATATTGCGATTTCAATGATCATATTTCTTGCCTCTCCAAGACGCGAGTCGTGAAACTTCGAAATGGAGTCGACGGTCCACATCAACAGTCCCGATCAATACTTGATCTGATGGTCATCGGGAACCTGCATCCAGAAACAAAATTTGAGATCATCCTCCTTGAATTTCAAAATGTACACTCGCTCGGGGGTTTCCTGGACCTTTTCAAATACAGCTTCATATGGTAATACAATTTGATCAACTTCTACCACATTACTTGTTCGATTAAGCCATTGAAAGTGCAACAAACCCTCATCTCCCCTAGATACACGAACAAGTCCTTTCCGAGTATCTGGCACAACACGTGTCCCCTCTAGAGACATCATTCCAGCCCTAAACTCCAGCATGATCTCCTGACAATTGAATCGGATGATGCATTACAGCATATAGAATCCGTTATGATCAAACCCTACAAACCCTTCCTGCAGCGTCTTCTCATAATGCCCATCTATTTCATACTTTATGTACTCATGTCATCTACACTATTGTACTTTGCCATCAATGACAAGTATACAAGCATGCGTTGTCTGTTAAAGATTTGCCAACATTCTCCCCCTTTGGCATTGATGGAAACTAAAACACCCACATGCATTCCGACTCTGGACTCTCCTCCTAAACTCTTTTCTCCCCCTTTGACATCAATGTCAAAGAAGAAACATGCTCCCCCTGATCTATTGCAAAACATACTCCCCCTGTCAACTATGAACTTCGTGGAAATACACCAGATATTCAATAAGTACTCCCCCTGACCAGGTGAACAAATTAGACACAAGAAATTATAACCCCCAACTTTTGACGAAGATATCTAAAAGGGGCTGTTGCTAATGGTTTTGTAAATATATTTGCAATATGTTCTGTAGAAGGTATATAATTCAGTTGAACAATTTTGTTTGTAACTTGTTCTCTGAGAAAATGGTACTTTATTGGAATATGCTTAGTCTTGGAATGAAGAACAAGATTCTTGGAGACACTAATGGCACTGGTGTTATCACAGTGAATTGGAATGGGATCAGTGTAAATTACCTTTAAATCTGCAAGAGTTTGTATCATCCATAAAATTTGTGTGCAACAAGTAGCAGCAACAATTTATTATGCCTCTGTAGTGAATAGTGAAATGGATCCTTGCTTTTTACTAATCCATGCAACTAATGAGTCACCAAGAAAGAATGCTCCTCCACTGGTGCTTTTTCTCTCATCAACACAGTTTGCCCAATCTACATCTGAATAAGCAGTTAACTGGAAATTCTGATTTCTAGGATACCACAGACCATAAGTCATTGTTCCCTTCAAGTATTTGAATATCCTTTTGACAGCTACCAAATGACTTTGTTTAGGAGCAGACTGATAACGACCTACCATTCCAACAGCTTGCATTATATTAGGATGGGATGTTGTGATGTACAGAAGACTGCCTATCATAGAGTGATATGTCCTTTGATCAACATTAGGTGAGACATCATCTTTACTCAGCTTGCAACCAACCACCATAGGTGTGCTAACTGGAGAGGAATCTTCCATCTGAAATTTCTTCAACATCTCTTTCAAATATTTTTCTTGAGAAATAAATATTCATGCATAACTTTGTTTTACTTGTAAGCCAATAAAATATGACAGTTCTCCTATCATGGACATTTCAAATTCTGTTTGCATAGATTTAGCAAACCACTAGACATATGATTCATTAGTACAGCCAAAAATAATATCATCTACATAAACCAAAACAACTAGTAAATTATCACCTTCAAACTTAATGTAAAGGTTACTGTCAACAGTACCTTTCTTGAACCCTTTTTCTTGTAAAAATTTGTCCTGTCTATAATACCAAGCTCGTGGTGCTTGTTTTAGTCCATATAAGGCCTTCTTCAGCTTACAAACATAATTAGGATTATCTTTCAATGAGAATCCTTCAGGTTGCTCCATATATACTTCTACCTCTAGATCTCCATTAAGAAATGTTGACTTAACATCCATCTGATAAACTTTAAAGTTCTTATGAAATGAATAAGCAAGAAACATTATGATGGCTTCCAATTTTTCCACTGGTGCAAAAGTTTCATCAAAGTCCTAACCTTCAACTTGTGCATATCCTTTACAGACCAATCTGGATTTATTTCTAACAACTTGTCCTTTTTCATTCATTTTATTTTTGAACACCCATTTGGAACCTATTATATTTTTATTTTCAAGTCTAGGAACAAGCTCCCAAGTATTGTTCTTCTCAATCTGATCTAGTTCTTCATTCATAGCTCTAATCCAATCATCATGCTTGCTGGTTTCATCAAAAAATTTAGGTTCATTCATAGATAAAAAGGCAACCTGAGATTGTTCTGAATCTTTAATCAATTTCCTTCTTGTCTGAACTCCTTTATTTATATCTCCAATTATCTGATTTTCAGGATGATTCTTTCTAATAATTTTGAGAGGTGATTTTGTTTCTTTCTGCTAATTTGTGTCAGTCTGAGTATTTGTATCTTCATCTTCATCTGATTCTTCCTTTTCTGATCCTTGGACCTATTCATCTTCATCTTGACCTATATCTTTTGTTCTTGGTTCAACATTGTTTACATTTCTGACTGGGATTTCTTCATCAACTTTTATATCTATACAATCAACTAGTTTATGCAGTCTCTTATTGTAGCATATGTACCCTTTACCATTTGTAGCATAACCCAAGAAAATACCTTCATCATCCCTGTCATCATATTTGCCAATATTTTCATCATTGTTCTTGATATAACATTTACTCCCGAAGACTTTAAAATGCTTGATTGAAGCAGGTCTTCCAAACCATAGTTCATAAGGAGTCTTGTCACTGTGTGGTCTGAGATGAGCTTTGTTAAGGATATGAACAGCTGTATGAATTGCTTCCACCCAATATATCTGAGGTATGTTCCTTTCATTCATCATTAATCTTGCCATTTGCTGTACTGACCTATTCTACCTCTCAACAACTCCATTTGCTGTGGAGTCCTTGGAATTGTGTACTCTCTTTTGATCCCATGTTTATCACAGAACTCTTTGAAGTTCCCTGAACTAAAATCTCCTCCTCTATTAGACCTTACTGCCTTTAATCTTTTTCCTGTTTGATTCTCAGTCAAATCCTTAAACACTTTGAATTTTTCAAATGCTCCAGATTTTTCTTTCAAAAAGGCAACCCAAGTTAGTCTAGAATAGTCATCAATAATCAACGTAAAGTAATTTTATTTTTCTGTACCTTATTTCCTTGATGGTCCACATAGATCCATATGAAATAACAAGAGAGGTTTTTCTGTTGAAGGAAAGTTTTTAGATTTGAACTGAGTGCGAGTAAGCTTTCCTATCTAACAGGGTTTACAAACAGAGTCATATGGCTTTGATATCTTCGAAAGATCTTTTACTGCCCCATTGTTTTTGAGTTTGATTATGTGATCAAAATTTAGGTGACCAAGTCTCCTATGCCACAACCAACTTTCATCATATTTTCTTA
>ML784153.1:678984-692596 GCA_009831015.1 Picea engelmannii | reverse complement strand
CCCTTAGCATTAAAACTAAACTCTAACTTATCATCCTTGGAGGCTAGCACAACAGGCTTTGTATATCCAGTTTCTACTACATCCCAAACATCAGCACCCAAGGCCATTAAGTATGTTCTCATTCTAATCTTCCAGAAGGCAAAGTTTGTTACATCAAATAGAGGGAGCTTAGAGGCTGAAGTCCCTTCATGACTTGTCATGTTTAAGCTTATAGATCTACCTTTGAACAAAAGGAACCTTCTCTGATACCAATTGTTGAAATTACTAAGACAACTGAGAGGGGGGGGGGGTGAATCAGTTGTTACTGTGATTAAACAATTTTAACAATTAATACATTCTTAATCTTTCTTCAAGTGATCATCAACATTATACAACATATGAACAATAAAAGTAATGAGCATCAGTCACACATAAGGTATACACAGAGACAGATTTTCACGAGGAAACCCATAAAGGGAGAAAACCTCTTCTTCTTCGAAATGATAGGCATCCTTTTAAGTTATGTACATCATCTTTAATTGAGCACCAACTCAATGTGAGGCTGCTACCTCTATTTTACAAGCTGCAACTTGTTTGAGAGCACCAACTCTCTAGTTTCTCTAGCACCCACTAGAAGGAAGCACTAACTCCCTTAATGTTCCATCACCAACTTCCAGTTACACAAGCTCCAACCTATATAACATAGAACACTTGTTCTCCCTTGCACCACCCTGCCACCCTGGTTTCTCTGACTGCAACCAGATGGAAGCTACAACTCCCTGTGTTCAAGCTCCCACTTGAACCTCTAAGGACAACAGTCCTCCCTAGCACCTCCCAACCACCCTTGAATATAAATAAATAGTTAAACAACCAACTACACAGATAAATTGATTCTTACCACTTCTTCTTTGTTCTATAAGTCTGGTCTTCTTCTGACTATTCTACAATTCTTCTCTTCATTTGTTTGTTCTGCAAATCTACTCTACTTCAACTTGTTCTGTCATTCTTCTCTACTTCAACTTGTTCTGTCATTCTGCTCTGCTTCAAGTCATTCTGTCATTCTTCAATGCTTCAAGTCTTTTCTTAATCTGTTACTCTTTTATGAGTTTTATCTCCCACTGTGCATATTCTCAGTCTCACCCCACACATTCTATGATTTTCCCTTTCTTATAGTTTAATTCATTTTTCATCCCAAACATCCAACCTCACACTGTCTGTATCGTTTTCTTTTATGCACATCACTCACAGTGGTTCCCCTTCACATCTCCTTAAACAAAAGAAAAGAAAATCGTCCAAGCAACTGAAATGCCAACCGATCGACAATCATGAGTCTGTTTCGCTAATAGATTTGTAACTGGTAAATTAACTGTGAGAGAGCATAGTAACCCTTTGAACATATTCAAGTTTATCTGCACCGTTGGATGAAATTTATTAATCTTGCCTCTAAATCAGGTTTCGGCATTTCAGCATTCCTGTGGCCAAGTGTCTCGACACTTCATATCGTGATCTCCGAAACTCTGATACAGAGCTTTTATGTGCTAGCTCCTTCCTCTATATGACCAAGGCCATGACCAAGCACTTATGCAAAAAGTGATTTTTGCGAATTCGCCTTTCATGAGTCTGGAGATGAGGCATCTCGACTCTCCAAGTCACGATCCCCAAAACCCCGAGATGGAGCTGAGATCAACGGTCCACAATCTCGATGAGTCTATGGTCCAGATCTCATCGTGAATTCATGTCTCTCTATTCCTTCGAAGGAGGTCCTTGTCACTCCAAGTTGCGATAAGCAAAACTCCGAAATGAAGCTTAGATCAATGGTCCAAAACACACTTTGATCTTACGGTTGGGAATAAATCGTGATTTCGCATCTCGCGATTTTGGTGGTAGAGGTTCTTGTCACTCCAAGTCGTGATAGGCGAAGCTCTGAGATGGAGCTGGATCAATGGTCTAGAACACATCGTGAATTGATGGCTAGGATTAAATCGCGATTTCAACGGTTTTGTTTCTTACCTCTCCAAGTTGCGAGTCGCGAAACTCCGAAATGGAGTCGATGGTCCAGATCACACCTTGATTTGACGGCTGCGATTAAATCGTGATTTCGCATATCACGATTTCAATGATCATATTTATTGCCTCTCCAAGACACGAGTCGTGAAACTCTGAAATGGAGTCGACGGTCCTGATCAACAGTCCCAATCAATACTTGATCTGACGGTCATGGGGAACCTGCATCAATAAACAAAATTTGCGATCATCCTCCTTGAATTTCAAAATGTACACTTGCTCGAGGGTTTCCTGGACCTTTTCAAATACAGCTTCATCTGGTAATACAATTTGATCAACTTCTACCACATTACTTGTTCGATTAAGCCATTGAAAGTGAAACAAACCCTCATCTCCCCTAGCTACACGAAAAAGTCCTTTCCGAGTATCTGGCACAACTCGTGTCCCCTCCAGAGACATCATTCCAGCCCGAAACTCCAGCATGATCTCCTTACAATTGAATTGGATGATGCATTACAACTTATAGAATTCGTTATGATCAAACCCTACAAACCCTTCCTGCAGCGTCTTCTCATAATGCCCATATATTTCATACTTTCTATACTCATGCCATCTACACTGTTGTACTTTGCCATCAATGACAAGTATACAAGCATGCGTTGTCTGTTAAATATTTGCCAACAGAAACACAGAAAGTGGAAAGTATGTGCGGGAGCAGTACAATGACTCATCAAGGAGACCCCCCAGTAGAAACCCTCTCCTCAAGGGTGACCACTTACTAGGACACAATGTCAACCACCAAGGTGAAATAGGGAAAAGAGCATAATTTCCAAGCAAACATTTTTAAAATCAAGAACCCTTTGAAACATATTCAAATGCTTCATTTATTAAAATAACACTTACCACAATGTTGGAATCGTTACATCATGGAGAAAAACATGTCGTCCTCTTTGAGCCAGATTGGTGTGGTGAATGGTGCAACCATCGATCTCATGGTGATGGGTGGTGTGATGTAGGGCTCTTCTTGTTGGTTCGTCTCTTGGTACTCCATGTCTACAACCTGAGGGCCTCGAGACATCATATCCTTAATTATCCCTAGAAATGGGGGATAACAATCATCACCAATCTATTATCACACATCTATAAATATTATACATCAATGACTGGTGGCTGGACAATTTCTCCCATGTTCAACTTTGACACATTTATTCACATGGTGTAGATTCGTACATTTGACATATTTGGATTGAATACATTGGGTTGTGGTGGAATCCCTCTTTGTTGCTACTACTTTAGTTTATTATACATTTCCACTACCCTACACAACATTGCTATTATGGAGGACCTATTTCATAATTCTATTTGGTCATGTGATGTACACTAAGGCATAGATCCACTTTGTATTTTTTTATTGTTATGATCTATATTTGACATAGATCCATTATGTATTCTTTTGTGGCCATTATTTTTCATGTTACACACTTCATGGATACATAGTATACTTGATTTGGTGGCCAATATTACTTTCCACCTAAGCAAGGGTATGACTGCCTCAAGGTCAAGAATCATCTCATACTTTGGCCTTTGTTTGTAGATACCTTTCAAATCCTTAATTTGTTGGATTTTTCCTTGGTTCAATTATCATATTCCTCTGATATTTATAATGTATTTCAGCCATCAAATCCTATTCTAATATCACACATCATGGGGGACTTGTTATACTTATATTTGGTCACCATTGAACACAAGATTTGAGGCAGGCTACTTGCATACCTTCATCCGAGGAATTTCATATCATTTTGATATATCCTTAGTCCCTTCTCTCTGTGCGGACTTACAAAAGTGCAACTAGAGAGAATTCACATTTTGCTAGTTAGAAACATGTGATCTTCCTCAAAATCCCCCCTATTGATCTAAAATATTTTCTTATGGTCTTAAAGACAACATCATGAGGATAAATTCCCTTGAATTTTTAAAGAGGTGGTACTCCTCTATTTCTAAATAACATGCAAGAACATAAAAATTCATGAGAGAGGATCAAGCTTATTCTTGAATTAAATATTCACATGTAAAGAGTACCTGAGAAAGGACCATGTATCTTACAAAAAGAAAATATTTGCACTATAATACAATATTATAAACCAAAAGAGTATATAGTATCATAGGACGGCATTTCCATCACAACATTCATCAAAGTAAGACACTATATTCAACACAAGAAAGGAAAACATGGACCGCATATGGTAAAGAAATTTAAATGATCATTCCATTAAATGCAAGAAACATTTTGATAGACACACATTTGAAATCTCATGCTTAAAACTTAAAATCTGAGAGATAAAAAAATTTATGTCTCAAATAGTTCTCTGGGAACCTCAAAAAATAATACGTGTCTTTATAAAAGTGAACAACAATGTCTGAGATTTCAATAAAACCTTTGAATAGAACTGATATGGGGATCCCATGGACCATAAAATGAAGAGAGACCTAGAAGGAAAAATAAAGCAATCAAGGGTCAACCTTTGGTTTCACAGATTCTGGGAACAGAAAAGGAAAAATGACTATTGACTAAAAACAAAAAATGACTATTGACTAAAAACAAAAAAGTGGTGAAAGAAAGAACATGGTGACTACTTGACTTACTGAGATGAAAATTTTGAACCCTCATTTTCTTGTTGTGTCATATTTTGTAGGCTTATGTTGTTGTGTTGGAGGTGGAACTACTTCTTGTTGATCTGTCCCAGTTATCATTTTTTTTGTAAGTTAGAAGAGATTGTATTACCTGCTATGGAAATTGACATACAAGCTTAAATCATGTCAGCAACAAAGCTTCCATGAAAGGAAACCAACTCAGCGTGGAATATGTTCAATTTTCCCTAGGGGGTGAAAAAATAAGATGTCCATAGATTTTTCTTTATGAGCTACAAAATTGATATTTTTCACCCTATACATTAATCTACTAAGGACTAAAGCAACTGTAAAAAAAATAAGTACCCAAAAAATGAAACTTCCATCAAGCTTGTGGTGGAGCTAGATCATTTTGAGGTGGTGGTTGGCTCCCCATTGGCAACAAAATGGAAATGTGAATCAAGATGGCATCCTATGTAGTCATCTCAGAACTGGAAGCCGAATATCCAAACTCGTATGCAAATCTATGAGCCATGAAATTCTTATGTTCATTTTCTCCATGTTGTGTCGTAGGTCCATTATCTCACTGTGTGTATCGAATCCGTTTGTAACACCCTTGTTTCCCCCAGTATGTAATTATAAGTGTTATTATGGAAAAACAATAAGTCGAACCTTGGGTGATTGAACCGTGGGTGATCAAGGATAAACAATGTACCTTGATATATATTGTAATATTTCTATGTGTGTGTGTGTGTGTTTGGTTTTTAATAAAATACGATAATGTTGAATTACTACTGAAGGGATGGCCTTCACAGGTTACGATGTCAAGAGAGGAGTGGGCGAGATGGAGGCCATATTTGTTTTGAATGAATCTGCCAATCCTGCGTAATTAAAATGATATGGATTTGAACTATCCTCAGCCCTAGAAAATGAATATCAGCCAAGATAGTAGTTGGAATAGTTCTTTAAGGAGTTAAGAACATATGGGCAAGTACCTTCAGGAATTTTCTGGCACAATCCATGAGGTCCTAAGGGAGGAAGATGAGAAGAAAAGGGGGAGGGCAGGGCAAAAGGGATCACATAAGAAGATATTTTTGAACTCCTCTTGTGACATTGTATCCTGGCTTAGGGGTGGTTGGTTGCAATGAAGTTGAATGCAACCTTTCCTACGGTTGGGTGTAGAGCGGTTCTCTCTACAACAATACTCAACATATCACAATTTTATGTAGATAAGTGTCTCGTCTACCTCTATGTAATAATATAAATATGTGTATGGATGAATGAATAGTATAATATTTATATGTAATCATTTAGTCTGCAAATCAAATTGTGTGTTTTGTAGATACCATTAATTATGCAAAATGTGTAATTTCGTGAAGATTTTTACATTCTTTCTTGCGACTACTTCATGTCTTGTGGGATTTATTTATGAGTGTATTCCTTTGAGTAAAGTTGTTGTGTCTTGTATATAGGAAAGGATACAAATCTATATAATTGTTATAGACGCGTATAATTCAATGTTTTTGTACTAATATGAGGGGAGAGACACCCCTACTCATTGTGTGTATCCTTGAAATCCTACGGCATATACAAGTACTCTCATGCATGTATACATACATACATACACACACACACAAGGTTCAACAATTTTGGGAGGAATCACAGGATGGGCTTCCCTACCAAAAATGTGAATCAACAGAACTTCCCATCTCAAGGTGGAGATAAGACTATTTGATCAGCCCTGGGTAGGACTGAAAGAAAAAAGAAAGAAGCATTGAAATGTTGGGGTTGTGGATAATAACACATGTTGAGAGACTGTCCTCATAGGAAGCCAAACAACACGGGAGTTTACAACATCCAAGAGGCTACCACAGTTGATGATGTGGCCAGAAGCATACCAAAGATCCATGCAGATTCAGACAATAAACAGGAATACCACCAAGCCTCAGTGGTGGAAATGGAAGGTATAGTCATCGACCATCTTATTTTTATTATGATTGACCCTGGTTCTAATCTGAGTTATATTTCTCCTCAAACTATTGAGAAGTGTAAATTACATCAAGCAAAATAGACTAAGCCATGACTGGTACAACTAGCCATGGGAACAAAAAGAAGGGTAATAAGGGTCATAACAGCATGCCCAGTCATCGTGAATGGGTTTCCTACTCAAGCCACCTTAAAAATTCTTCCTCTAGGATCTTACAACATGTTGATCGACATGGATTGGTTGGTTTCCCATAAATCTAAACTTGATTGTTATAGAAAAACCTTAGAATGTGAAGATGACAAAAGGGAGAGAATGAATTTACAGGGAATTCAAAAACATGTCTCAGTGAGAAAGATATCATCCCTCCAAATGAAGAAGTATTGTAAGAAGGGGTGCCCTTTGTATGAAATATAGGTATTAGATTTTGTTAAAGATAAAAAACCAAGCCTAGAAGATCACCCCATACTGAAAGATTTTAGATATTTGTTTCCAGAAGAGGTACCAGGGTTACCTCCCAAGAGAGATATTGATTTCTTAATAGAGCTTGTACCTGGACCAATGGTAATGTCTAGAGCACCCTATAGGATGAGTACCCCCTGAATTAGTGGAGCTCAAATTGAAACTGAAGGAAATTTTAGACAAGGGGTACATTCAGCCTAGTGTGTCTCCCTGGGGAGAACCAACCTTATTTGTAAAGAAGAAGGGTGGAACACTCAGGTTGTGCATAGACTATAGGAAACTCAATAAAATGATAATTAAGAATAAGTACCCCCTGCTTTGAATTGATGACTTTTTTGACCAATTAATAGGTGACACCATCTTTTCCAAGATTGATCTGAGATCCAGATATATTCAAGTTTGAATCAAGGATGAGGAAATTTATAAAATCACCTTTAGGACAATGTGCGAGCACTATGAAATTGTGGTGGTGCCATTTGGTCTCACCAACGTACTAGCCACTTTCATGCATTTGATGAATAGCATACTCAACAAGTTCTTGGACATAATTTTATTATTTTTTATTGATGGATCCTAATCTACTCGAGTAAGGAAGAGTGTGAAGAACACCTAAAGTTGGTACTCCAAGTACTAATATAACACAAACTCTATGCTAAGCTTAGCAAGTGTGACTTCTTCCAAAGGAAAGTCCATTATCTAAGCCATGTTATCTATGAGAAGGGAGTATAAATTTACCCTAATAAGATCAAAGCCATTATAAATTGGCCCACACCCAGGAATTCCACTAACATTATATCCTTCATGAGTTTAGCAAGATACTATAGGAGATTTATAAAGGGATTTTCTAATATTGGTCACCCAATCACTTCACTACTGATTCAGATTTTATGAGAAGAATGAAATGAATACAGATTATTAAAATATGCTTAACACAGAATAACAAAGATACAGTAAAATTGGTTTTCTATTCAATAAGGAAATAAGTTGAAACTATAAAATGCAGCAGAAAATAAGCTTGCTGGAATGTAGTTGAAACTATCTATGAGAAGAGATGTGACGGTTGCGCTCATTCACAAGAAGATCATTACCATGAGGATCTGAAGGCATTTTTACAATAAAAAAGAATTTCAATAACCCTAGACATCCAAAAACCTAACCCTAGGAGATGAAGCGCCAAAAGTCATGTGGGCCTCGTTTGGGTAAATTAGTACATCAACTTCCCAGGGTCGTAACTTTTGCATACGATCTTTGTTTTAGGCACATGATTGACCGTTGGAAAGGTATCATCGAGGAGATTAATTTTGGGGGATCAATTAGAGCCTTCAACTATGATTGAGAAGCTCTATCTGGAAAAACCTTCATTTAGGCCCTCAAAATGGCCCCAAAAGTTAAAAACTGTTAAAAATAGTAAATTGCCAAAATTGATAGAAAATTGTTTTGAGCGAGTTGGACAAGGTGGGTGGCCAACAATATCCATATAGATCAATCCTCCCTCCTTAGGAAGAAATTGTCTCCATTGCGTTGATTTCCCCCATCAGATGAGGAAATTTCTACTGAATTTGGCCCCAACTGAGCCACTTGCCTTGGTGGAGGAGCTACCCTACTTTGACGACTCAATAAAGCTGGAGCCTTTGTTGTCGAGTGCCCTTGATCTGTGTGTCCACAATCTGATCACTGGATTCTTGTTTCATTTATTCAAGGTTGATCTCCATTGGTGTCAACTGCTCTACTATCATGGAGGTGTCCAATAATGGTGGGAACTATGGTTGAAGGAGAGCCACGTTGAAGACTGGGTGCAGGCCAAGGAAAGGGGGAATGTTGAGCTCAAAAGCATTGTCACCCATAGCCTTGGTGATGATGTACAAACCATAATGGAGTGGGAGAAGCTTCCTATGGGGCCCTGTAAGGCGGTCTTTCTGCAAGTGCAACCAAACTTTGTCTCCCACCTGAAACTTATGTGGCACCCGATGTTGATCATGGCATTGCTTGTACTTGGAATTAGACTTCTATAGAATATCCTAAACCTTTTGGCAGATGTGTTGGATCCACTCAATGAACCGGGTGGATTTTTTATCTTTTGGTAGAGCAGGGGATGAGTCGATCGAGGTGGTCACCAGGGGCAGTGCAACATCCATGGGGCCCAATGGTTGAAATCCCAACCCCACCTGAAAGGGGTTGTGGCCAGTTGAGCTATGTAGGGATCGATTGTAGCTATGTTGGACATAGTTAAGACTCTCATCCCATGTGTGGGGGTGTTTTGAATTATACATGTGTAGGATATGTATGATCATTTGATTAACGACCTCAGTTTGGCCATCTGTCTGGGGGTGGAAGGTAGTGGATTTGGTGATCTTGGTATCCAACAGTGACCAAGGGCTCGACTAGAATGTGATGAGGAACTGACTGTCACGGTCTGAGATAATTGTTTGTGGGAATGTACCCATACTCGTTCAAAGAATATCTTGGCAGTGGCTTCTATTGTGATGTTCTTCTTGCAGGCGGCTAGAATCGCCATTATGGAAAATCGATCAACAACTACAAAAATACAATCATTTCCCCTCTTGGTGGATGGGAGGCCCGACATGTAATCCATTGAGATGGATTCCCATGGCCTTTCAAGAGTAATCATAGGGGTGTACAAGCCCTATTTATTAGTGGTTGGTTTGGAAATAGCACATGCGGTGTAGGACCTGTTGGTTGTGGAGCCTGATTATCTTCCTGATTCATAGGTCTTTTTTTTTCAGCCGTTTTTATACCCCATGAAGTATTTACACCCTAGAAGTATGTAAACTCTTCCACGCAAGGGAGTGTAGAGGGGTGTTATACCCTTTGCATGGTTTGGGGGGGCTATCCCCCTGACTGAGGGGTCCGGGGGAAAGTGGGCCTCTGGCAGGGGTTTGGGGGCGAAGCCCCCGAAGGAAAAATTTCCTTGTAAATGTATATTGTAATTTCATTGTAAATATGGACCATTCATTATAAGGTCACAGATCTAACGGTAGAAATTATGTTAGGGTTTTTTTCCCTAGAAGGAAACCCTCTGTTATGAGGGAAATGTATTGCAGCTATACATGATAGAAAATATTGTATTATGAGATAGGATACTGTGAGAGAAATAAAATGAATTTACAACAGGTTTGTTGTAGGTTGTATCCCTTCGTATGTTGGATAATAATAAAGGAAGGACCTTGCAATTTCTCTAGTGGACGTAGCCCACACTAGGTGAACCACGTGAATATGTGTCTCTATTTTATTGTGTATCTTCTGTGTTTTGTTTCCACATTTGTTTTATTTTATTTCTCCATCGTCTTGTTTTTCTAACAGGACCTGATATACTTGTCGACATTTTGTCGAAGTTTCAACTAGTAGAAATTTTTCTGCAACACTGCAACTGTCTTTTCGATGCCAAAGTGTCATGCCACCCAACTGTAGTGAGCTTCTAAAATCATCTTCACATGATCGCTTGATGGAACACAGAGATGGACCAGACAACACAACAACCCATATTGAAGATGGAAATTAGAAACCACTGAGTTGGCGCCCAACATTTGGTAGGTGGTGGAGAAGTCAGGGTCTATCTCGTAGAGGTGGAGCCATCTGGAGGTCTCGTGGTTGCAAGAATCTAGCACTGTGGTGAGTGTTGTGACTGGAGTTCGTCTGAGGCAATCAGAAACTCAGTTGGTACTTCTTGTTTTATATTTGATGTTGAGGTTGAACTGTTGTAAGTATGTGGACCACTTATGATGGCGGTCATTCTGCAATTTTCCTTGGGTTTGCATGAACTGTAGTGGCTTGTGATTAGTGTGGATGATTGTCTCCTTCCCAAGAATATAATGTCTCCACTGGCGGAAATATTTCATAATGGATTACATTTCTTTATCGTAAGTAGGGTACTTACGGACAACATCTGATAGTGTCTCACTATGATATGCCACGGGGTGGTCGTGTTGAGTGAGAACGACGCCCATAGGATAGTCTGAAGCATTTGTCTCGATCTCAAAGGGATGTTGCAGGTCCTGTAATGAAAGTATTGGGGATGAGAACAAACACTTCTTCAAGTCATCAAAGGCTTGTTGTTGGGACATGCCCCACACAAATTTTTCCTTACAACCACTCCTGGTTACTTGGCTAAGGGCCCATGTGATACGAGAGAATCTCAACATGAACCTATGATAGAAATTGGTGAGGCCCAAGAAGCTCTGAAGTTCATTGTGTGTGGCTGGGGTTGGTGAGTAACAGATGACCTGGATCTTGGTTGGATCTGCATGCACACCATTTTGATCAATGATGTAGCCTAAGTAATGGACCATGTCCATGCCGAAGGATCATTTTTCTAAGTTTTCATATAGTTTGTGTTGACGCAGGGTGTGCAGAACCTGTTGAATATGTTGCAAGTGTTCCGCACAAGTCTTGTTGTAGATAAGGATGTCATCTAGATACACCACTACAAAATTATTGGTGAAAGGTCATAAGATATTGTCCATCATCCTCATAAAAGTTGTTGGAGCATTTTTCAAACCAAAGGGCATGACCATTCATTCAAAAAGACTTGATTTTGACTTGAAGGTGGTCTTCCATGCATCTATATGTTCTATTGGGACCTGGTGGTAGACAGACTTCAGATCAATATTACTGAAGTATTTGGCCCCCATGAGTTGATCAAGGAGGTCATGGATTCAGGGAATCAGGTACCATCTTCGGGCTGTAATTTTATTCAGGGCACAGTATTCAATGCAGAGTCGTTAGGTCCCATATTTCTTCTGCACCAAAATGATTGGGCTCCCACAAGGTGATGAGATGGGATGTATGTTCCCCCCTTGTGGAGCAATTCTTAGATCTTCCTCTTGATCTTCTCGTTTTCTAACAGAGAGAAGCGATAGACTAGCCCATTGGGTAGCGGTGTGCCTGGGGTCATATCGATGGGATGCTTGACCTGGAACTACAGAGGTACCTCGGTAGGAGAGGAGAAGATATCTAAGTATTCTTCCATGACCTTATCCACTTGCTTATGTTGTGTGGAGAGATCGGTCGCGGAGGCCCTGGATGTGGCTGTGATCTTTCACTCACTCTAAGAGAGAATCACGAAGACGACAAATTTCCCGGTCTAACAGATGACCTTCCTGCATTTCTTGGAAGAGATCAAGGAAATAGCACTAGGAGGGATTGCCTCGAGTATCCTGTATAATTTCCTATTCAAAGTAATAATAATACTACAATTCCTAGACTCATATATAGCATGACGTTTCCATAAATAAGATTGGCCCAAAAGAACATTACAAACTTCGAGAGGAGCAACATCTGTAAGGTAGCTAGAGAGGTAGCGGGGGGCCCCAGAGGGCCCATAGTGATAATAGTGGAGGTCATTCAATGTAAGGTGGACTAGGTCCACTATATTATTAAATAAATCCCACTATGGTAGTTAGATATAATAAATGGGTAATTAGATATAATAAATGTAAGAGGACTTCTTAGAAGGTTCTACTTCTAGAAGATTCCTCCTTTAGAGTGTTCTTAGGTGATGGTAGAACTATATAAAGGGATTCAAGCAATGTAATGAGACATGAAGAGAAATATTGTATTTGGAGCGGTAGCTCAATAGGAGAATGCCCCCTTAAAGAGGCAAGTGAACAAGAGAGGACCCCTTCCATAATAGGATCCATTGTATGGTGTTTCCCTACCCTAAGGGTTTGATAGTAATAAAGAAAATTTTGCATATTGTTCTTTTATATCTGTTGCGGTGATTTTTTATTCAATCTTTGGTTCTTCATAATTGGTATCAGAACACTTTCCTTGGGCAGACATTGTGGGCAAATATTTTTTATTTTTGCAGACTTTTTTTTTCGGAGAAGAAAAAAGAAGGCCGCGACATTCTCAAAGTTTTGGTATATTTTTGTGAAAAATTTGCAGAAAAGGGTTGTATATCCGAGTTCCTCTCAGAAAAACACCCAATTTGAAAAAAAAAATCGTCCGAAACAGAGTCTGGGAAGTCAAGATATTGAAGTTTTAAAATCTGCAAATTTTTAGGATTTTTTCCGCGGACGGTGGCGATAATTTTTTATTTTTATTTTTGTAGCATCTGGAGGAAAAATTTGCCCAAATAAATTATATATATGATTTCCTCTCACAATTTCACCCAATTTCAAAAAAAAAATCAACCAAAATGGAGTCCGGGAAGTGAAGTTATGAACATTTTAACTTCAACAGTTTTTTAGGGTTTTTCCATAAAAAACCGTGATTTTCTGTCGTAACTTATTGGGTCTATTTTGGTTTTTTTTTTCATGACGGTTGAGGGACTGAAGAGTTCATAGGGTGCTCAGATGGATATGTCTTCTCAAAACCTAAAAGAAATTCTTGAATCATTCAAAGCCCAATTGTTTCACACATTGGATGACATATTAGATGCATTTGTGCATGGCCTCACAAACTGTTAGGATATTTAGACACTTAGGAGTTAGTTAAGATCTACTTGGTCTAATATGTCGTTAGGTAAAAGTGTGTTTCTTTAGTATGCATTAGTATGCATTTGTAGTTAGGAAATCCGACGGTCACGATATGTTC
>ML784153.1:648830-673767 GCA_009831015.1 Picea engelmannii | reverse complement strand
GTTGGCTGGGGCCGTGGATGTTTCCCCGTAGGGGTTTTACCACGTGAAAACATCGGTGTGTTGATCTTTGATCTGGTTATGTGAGTGGTTACTGAAGGTGTTCGTCCTCTGTTGGAATACCTGTGTTGTCGAACACAAACAACCTCACAGACAGCCTCACAGATGACCTCAATGATAGTTTTCGTAGTATTCAAGATTCATTGAATAACATGCAGGAGATATTTCTTATGGAGGGCCTCAGGGATTAATATAATCAATAAATATATACTTGGTATGATTTTGAGGCCGATTGTGATGATTGGTATATGGATAGTTGTCATTTCTGGGATGACAACCACTTCCATATTTTATCTGATGACTCTACTCCACCTTCTGTAGAGAACATCAATGCCCCACATCAGGAGCTAGTTACCAGCGTTCAGTCTACATATTTTACAATGGTATTGTTTCTTTCAGATTCATCTTTGATCCTCTCCCACTATGTGGATGAATATTCTTATTTGGATCCACATGATAGGTGTCAGTATTGGGAGCATCATTTTAAGTTGGTTATTGGGTGTCAATATCTTCCGTGTGGAGTTCACATGAGCACTTGGACATGTGACCCTGTTTTACAATGGAAGTTGGACTACTTCAGCATGATGGCTTTCATTTCTACATGGAACTTTGGTTCTTCAGTCTTCTTCAGCATTATGGTCCACAATTATCCATGGGACCCTGGTATATGGTTGTACATCAAGCGTTGAGGACAACTCTTTCATAAGGGGGATGGAATGTAAGGTAGCTAGAGAGGTAGTGGAGGGGCCCAGAGGGCCCATAGTGATGATAGTGGAGACCATTCAATGTAAAATGGACTAGGTCCACTATATTATTAAATAAGGCCCACTATGGTAGTTAGATATAATAAATGGGTAGTTAGATATAATAAATGTAAGAGGACTTCTTAGAAGGTTCTACTTCTAGAAGATTCCTCCTCTAGAATGTTCTTAGGTGATGGTAGCACTATATAAAGGGGTTCAAGCAATGTAATGAAACATGAGGATAAATATTGTATGTGGAGCGGTAGTTCAAGAGGAGGATGCCCCCTCGAAGAGGCAAGTGAACAGGAGAGGATCCCTTCCATAATAGGATCCATTGTACGGTGTTGCCCTACCTCAAGGGTTTCTATAATAAAGTTGTAGTTTTATATATTGTTCTTCTATATCTATTGTGATATTTTGTATTCTGGTATTTGGTTCTTAACAACATCACACAATACCTTGTCTTTGAAGGGATTGATACCATATGAAAGTCAACATTGTTGGCTAACGCGGAGATCGCTTCCTTGGTGGAGCCATCCAATGGTGTAGGGTTGTGGGTGTGGAATTGTCAGCAAAGACAACCTCTTGACGACCTCTGTTGAGATGAGGTTCTTCTATATACCACTATCAATAATGAATTGAAGCGATGTTCCATTTACCCACATCTGTGAATGGAAGAGGCACTCGCCTTCTTCTGGCCCATCTGGGTCACCAGGCTGGAGCTTGGTGGTAGAAACGGTGGCATTGGGTTCTACGTCAATGATTTGTCTTCCCCTTTCTAGTTTTTACTCAGAGTCATAACCCACATATGATTCAGAGGCTTTCACTTCGGCCACCAATGACTTCTTTGAGCGACAGTCAGCAGTGTTATGCCAAGGGCTCTTGTGGAAGTCGCACCACTTCCCGGTATCTTTCTAAGTATTTATGGTGTCCTTCTTTGCTTTCGACTTGTATTGGTTGTCCTGATATTGTCAATCTTTGCTTGTTCCTTTTTTCTATGGGTTGGGGCCACCCCTTCCTGGCTTTTGCTGTGAGGAGTTCCCAGGCCTAAATTTTCGCGTCTTTTGTTTGAGCTTCTACTCGATTTTGATGGCATATCGGTAGGCCACACCCAAGGAAAAAATGTGCAAAAATTCCATTTCAGTCTGGATGTATATATGCAGAGAACCTCCATACTTGAGCACTAGATGTTTCTCTGAATATTTGATACCCAACTTGGTGCGCAAGGTATGGAAGATATTTGTGAACTCTGGCACTGCTTGTCCTCTTTCTTTCCGCAATGTGGTCCATTTGGTATACAAGTCATGATAACTTCTGACAGGGTATTATTGTTCCTTAATATCATCCCTGAAGGATTCCCAAGTGGCCGTGACTATAAATAATGAGGGTTCCTCTGTTTTCTTTTTCTCACATAAAGTTTCCCACCAATCTTTGACATGGGGAACGGCTTTAAGGAGTGAAAAAGTAATATCTTCTCTATTTGAAAAGTTATGTACAAAAAAATACCCTTCTAGAGATTCAACCACTTATCTACAACATTTGCATCTATCTGAACTTCAAATATAGGAATATCAAATTTTATTTTTACCTTGAAGGGGGCGACACCTCCGCTCAAGGAAGATGTGTCGCCTGTTGGTAGTCACCGAAGGATTTGCGTGAAACTATCCATCATCTCGTTCCTTTGTTGTGTGAGGGATTCCTCAAGAAACATTTTGAAAGGATATATTGTCCCATCATATTTCTTTTCTCCTGCCATGAGAGGTCACTTGGGTGTACGAGATATTTTATCCTCAAGAGAAACAAGCTCGAGACCCAATTCTTTGTATCCTGGCCTCATTGGGGACATGCATTAAGACGACAAGGATCAGACCACTCTGATACCAATGATCCATATTTTATGAGTAGAACGAAATGAATATAGATTATTAAAATATGCTTAACAAAAAATAACAAAGATACAGTAAAATTGGTTTTCTATTCAATAAGGAAATAAGCTGAAACTATAAAATGCAATGGAAAACAAGCTTGCTAAAATGGTGGCGGCTTATCTCTGAGAATAGATGTGATGGCTGAGCTCATTCAAAAGAAGATCATTACCATGAAGCTTTGAAGGCCTTTTTACAATAAAAAAGAATGTCAATAACCCTAGACATCCAAAAACCTAACCCTAGGAGATGAAGCGCCAAAAGTCATGTGGGCCCCGTTTGGATAAGTTAGTACATCAACTTCTCGAGGTCGTAACTTTTGCATACGATCTCCGTTTTAGGTGCACGATATCTCGTTGGAAAGGTATTGTCGAGGAGATTAATTTTGGGGGATAAACAAGAGCCTTAGGTTATCATTAATAATATCAATCCCGAAAAACCTTCATTTAGGCCCTCAAAATGGCCCCGGAAGTTAAAAACTGCTAAAAATAGTAAATTGCCAAAATTGATAGAAAATTATTTTGAGCGAGTTGGACAAGGTGGGTGGCCACCGATATCCACCTAGATAAAATACCTAAAAATGGGGGGGAATTTGTTTGGACAATAGGATGTGAGGGGAGTTTCCAACAACTGAAACCCCTCTTAACACATGCCCATGTACTAAAATTTGTGGACCCAAACAAGGAATTCCTGGTGTGCACCGATGCCTACAAACAAGGACTCGGAAGAGTCCTCATGAAAGAGGGCCATGTAATATGTTATGAATATAGAAAATTGAGTAAACATAAAATAAATTATGTGACCCATGACCTAGAACTAGTTTTCATAGTGCACACTTTTAAAATGTGGAGGCACTACCTCCTAGGAAGAAGGTTTGTTCTCATGACAAACCATAGTGGGATAATGATGCAAGAGAATCACCAACATATCACAAGCGGAGGACATTTGGGCGCACTAGCGCGTATTTTTAAATATTTTGAATTCTAAAGTTGGTGTATTAATGTAATATCTAGAGAATATTTTTACTTGTGAGCATCTTTAATGCTTGGAGGCCGAGTCATTGCATAAGATCGATGAGGGAATGTATTTTTATATAATGTCGAAGATCACAGTACAGATCTAGAGCTTTCTCTCTTATTTGTCTGACTCGAATATTTATTGTAATAAATGTTAAGTAGTTGAAAGCTTTTATTTCAATGGGATAGCATAGAGTAGTTGGAGAAAAAGGCTCGAAGAGCACCTCTTCTATAAAGCTTTGTATTG
The DNA here is from genome assembly GCA_009831015.1 of Picea engelmannii. NCBI lineage: Eukaryota > Viridiplantae > Streptophyta > Pinopsida > Pinales > Pinaceae > Picea > Picea engelmannii. The sequence continues at coordinate 669,779 of ML784153.1, read as the reverse complement.
TTGCCCGGTAGAGGTTGTTGAAAGGTTGTTTATAGAATATAGTTGAAAGGTTTTTGAATATATTATATAGGTTTCCATTGTAGCAGAGAGTCGAGAGCTACCGAGAAGTAGTGTATGAATATATGCAATTTTCAGTTGAATGAATATAACAGAGGAATGTTGTCCCAAATGTATGATGTTTATGCGTCTATCTGAATGAGTGAACGGTAGACTTTATGTTTTATTTACAATTCTATGTTATTTCTTGTTCTTGTATCTATGCATGCATTTACATGGCTAGATGTATGAATTTGTGAGGTTTAAGTAAGTTTCAATTGTTTCTCTTCATTGAGCGAGTGCAAGGAGTGCATAGAGTCCACAAGGAGTGTGTGACCGAGTCTATCTCGACTTGAAGCTCAAAAGAGGTTGTGTGAAACTTATGTATGCAAGGAGTGAATATGCGTTCGCAAGGAGTGCATGACAGAGTTTCAAACTCAAAATATCAGGAGGATTAGTGTGACTTTAGTTGCAAAGAAGTGGTTGGAGAACACTCGCAAAGTGTGCGAAAATCACCCACAGAGAAGTTGAGTGTGGAAGAGAACCTGTTGCAAGGCATCCAGAGGTCGATATTTCAACTAAGTTTTGAAGAAAGTTATGAGGGACGAAGAAGGTTGGGGAAGACAAGCTCAGGAGAGAGAGAAAAGAGAAATATTCAAGGGGGAGAATCCTTAAGGTTTCACAAAAATCCATGAACAAGATATGTTCTGGAGGGAGGTGAATCATTACAGATCATCAAATCTGGGAGAACTATGCAGAGGTTAGTCGTAAGGCGTTTCGGCACTTCGTGGTTTGGGAAGTTTGGAGGTATTCTAAGAGTAGAGTCGCGAACTCACGAAGTCACGAAGATATTTCAACCGTTGGCTGTGAAGAAGACATGTGGTAGCGGATTAGGAGATCCGAAAGTCGGAAGTCCAGAGGTTTGTGCGCAAGGTGAATGTGAGTTTCGCGAAGTCGCAAAACCCAAAGCATTGCTAGGACATCAAAATAAAAGGAGACACATGGTGCCAGGTCTGGAGTTCAGAGGAGAACACTTTGGCAAGCATCGAAGCCAGAGATTGAGATATCCCTGAAGCCCAAAATTGCAAAGGGGATGATCCACGGTCATATCCCGTGGTCAATGAGGAGAAAAAGGGCTTGTGTCTAGTGGTTTTGGGTACCCACAGGGACCTAAAGAGTCGATCCGACTTAGTATCTTGAATGATCCAAGACTGGGAGGTCGAGCATCCCTTAGGGGAGAAGGGGGTTTGCGCCAGAGTGGTATCAGAGCTATCACAGAATTGGTTTATGTGGAAGGATAAGTAGACTTGTATCGACAAGTGGTATCAAATACATCAATACAATATCACCTAGGAAACATGTAGAGACACCCGTAGAAAATAGAGCTATGGAAAGAGAGATGAGAGAACTCAGAGCAAGGATGGATTCCATGGAAATAATACAAAGGAGAGAACCTGACATTATAGACGTCAACGATGCAAAAATTGAAGAAGTGTAAGTCGACAAAGTTGTAGCAGAGGATGGTGTGGAAGAATTCTTACTGAAAGCAGTTATTAATTTGGGATCTAGAGACAAGATATATTTCTCGATGTATGAGGGGAACTTGGACGTCGAAGAATTGCTTGATTGGATATGAGCAATGGATAAGTGTTTTGACTATGAAGATGTCTATGAGGAGAAGAAGGTGAAACATGTTGTCACTAGGTTAAAAGGACATGTAGCACTGTGGTGGGATGAACTACAGGCTGACATGAGAAGCAAAGGAAAAAAAAAATATTAAGAGTTGGGATAGAATGGTATCCAAGATAAAGGAGAAATTCATACCCAGAGATTACCAGATAAATATTTTTAAGAGGATGCAGAACCTAAGATAGAAAGGGATGATTGTGAAGGAGTACATAGAGGAGTTCTATAGACTGAACATCAGGGCTGGACAGAAAGAGAGGGAAGACAAAAAAAAATCTAGGTACATCAACAGCCTGAGATATGAAATCCAGGATGATATCAACATGATGACAGTAAAGACAGTAGAGGATGTGTATCGGATTGCGCTAAAAGAAAAAGAGAAGTTGGCTAGGAAGAAAAGTCAACATAACAAAGGTAGAGGCTTGAACAGAGGCAAATCAGTTTCCCATGACAAGACACCAAAGCCCAAAGGTGAGACAGAGAAACCACATAGTCACTCTGAGAGAGGAGGAAGTTCCCTAGGAAGGTAGAGTGGTGGAAGAAACTCTTTTTTCAGAGGAAGGGGAAGAGGCAGAGGAGGAGAAGTAATATGTTATGCCTATGGAAAAATAAGGCAGATGTCTTGGGATTGTCCCGAGAGGAGGAAAGAAGGAGGTGAATCTCACATTTCGGAAGTGAGGAAGTGAGATGTTGAGGCAGAAGGTGCAGAGGATGGGAAATCATTTATGATGAATAAGGTTCTTTTGAAGCAAGAGCAAGAGACTGAAAATCCAACGCAAAGGAACACTTTGTTCAAGACAACTTGCAAGATGAAGGATAGAGTTTGCAAGGTAAAAATTGAAAATGGACTGATAATTTAGTATCCACGGAGATGGTGGAGACGTTAGAGCTGGAGAAAACTATACATCCAATGTCGTATAAAGTCTCATGGTTGTAGAAAGGTCACCAGCTAAGAGTAACTAAACAATGCCTTGTTGAATTTAAAATGGGTGGATATAGAGACAAAATCATGTGTGATGTGATTCCCATGGATGTATGTCATGTTTTTTTGGGAAGACCATGGAATTATGATAGGAATGTCATTCACGATGGGAGAAGAAATACTTATACCTTGGAGAAGAATGGTAGGACACACATGTTACTACCAATTGAAGAGAAAAAAGTGAAGGATGAAGCCATCACGATAATACTTCTCATGAGTGGGAAGGAACTCCTGAATGAAGTAAAGAAGGAATAGGAGATGCAGTTTGTTGTAGTGAGGAAGCCGAGGGCTATCCTTACAAGTACTTCAATGGAATATTTTCCTGAGGAAATTCAGGAACTGTTAGAGAATTTTGTTGAAATTGTAGTGGATGAGTTACCAAGCTCATTGTCTCCTATCAGAAGTATCAACCATCACATTTATTTGATACTAGAAGAAAGCATACCGAATAAAGCCGCATATAGATTGACACCTCAAGACAATGAGGAGGTGAAAAGATAGGTTCAGGATCTATTAGACAAAGGATTGGTTAGAGAAATCTTGAGTCTATGTGCAATACCAACTGTATTGAGTCCGAAGAAGGATGGAGGATGGAGAATGTGTACAAACTCAAGAGCCATAAACAAGATCACCATCAGATATAGATTTCCATTTACAAGGATGGATGACTTGATAGATTGTTTGATTGGAGCGAACTATTTTTCAAAGATGGATTTGAAAAGTGGATATAATCATATAAGGATGAGAGAAGATGATGAGTGGAAAACAAAATTCAAGACAAATGAGGGATTGTATGAATGGATTGTTATTGTGTTCGGCTTAACAAATGCCCCTAGTAATTTTATGAGGTTGATGAATGAAGTGTTGAAAGATTTTATTGGAAAGTTTGTGATTGTATATTTGGATGATATACTGCTATTTAGCAATACTAAATAGGATAATTTGAGACATTTAACGTTGGTGATGAGGAGGTTGCAACAAGAAAAGTTGTTGATTAATTTGAAAAAGTCCTCTTTCATGAAGACAAAACTCATATATTTGGGTTTTGTGATTTATTCAAATGAATTGAAGATGGATCCCGAAAAGGTGAAAGAAATTAGAGAATGGTCGTCACCAAAGAGTATATTTGAGGTGAGAATCTTCCATGGATTAGCAAGTTTCTATCGAAAGTTCATCAAGAATTTTAGTGGGATTAGTGCTCAAATGATGGATACAGTGAAGAAAAGACACAAGTATTTAAAATGGACAACAAAGGCTAAGAAGAGCTTCAATATATTGAAGGAGAAGATAACGGAACAACCGATTCTGGTTTTACCGAATTTCGGAAAGACATTTCAGGTAAGATGTGATGCAAGTGGAGTTGCAATTAGAGTGGTATTAAGCCAAGAAAACAGACATGTTGCATATTTCATCAAGAAGTTCAAGGAAGCTAAAAATAATTACTCCATGTATGACAAAGAGTTCTATGCCATAATTCAAGCCTTGAAGAAATGGAGGCACTATCTTGTACCAAAATATTTTGTTTTGTATAGTGATAACCAAGATTTGCAATTCATAACCAGACAGGAGAAATTAAACCAGAGACATGCTAAGTGGATATAGTTTATGGAAAATTTCACTTTTTTCATTAAACATATTTCTGGTAATGCTAACAAGTTTGTTGATGCATTGAGTAGGAGAAGTTTGATTCTGTAGGAATTTCAGATCAAGACCTTGGGGTTTGAACACATTACAGACATGTGTTGTGATGATCCATATTTCAAAGAAGCATATGAAGCATGAGCAAATCCTATGCTCAGAGACAGAATCCAATGGGTTGAATATTTGGTTCAAGATGGGTTGTTGTTCAGAGGTTTCCAGTTGTGCATACCAAAATGTTCGATGAGGGAAAAATTGTTGAAGGAAAAGCATAGTGGAGGTCTAGCCGAACAATTCGTCCATGACAAAACATTTTCTCAATTGAACGGTTCGTATTATTGGCCAGGTATGAGAGCAGAGGTGAAGAGGTTTGTAAACAAGTGTAATATTTTTTAGTATACAAAGGGGAAGAAGCATAATATTGGGTTGTATCAACCATTGCCTATTCCAAAGAGGCCTTGGGATGCAATAAGCATGGATTTTGTGTTTGGATTTTCTAGAACACAAAGAGGAAGTGATTCCATATTTGTGGTAGTTGAAATATTTTCAAAGATGGCACACCTTATCCCATGCTAGAAGACAAGTGATGCAACGCATGTTGCAAATTTGTTTTTCAAAGAGATTGTGAGACTCCGTGGATTTCCCAGGAGTATAGTTTCAGACAGGGATACCAAATTTGTTTTTCATTTCTGGAGAACGTTGTGGAAGAAGCTAGGGACATAGCTATCTTTTAGTTCTACATATCACCCACAAACATATGGACAGATTGAATTGGTGAATCGGAGCTTGGGAGATTTGTTGAGGAGTTTAGTCACTGAACACCATAGTCAGTGGGATCATATTCTAGAACAAACAGAGTTTTCATACAATGACTCAGTGAACAGAAGCACTAGGAAGAGTCCATTTTAGATATTGTATGGAATGAATCCGAGAGGAGTGTCGAAGTTAAGATATCTGGACTAGAGTGAATTTAGAAGGGCTGGAGCCGAAGACTTCGCTGCAAAAATGCAGGAACTTAATAATCAGATCAAGGAGTAGTTGCAGAAGAGAAAAAATGAATACAAACGCATAATTGATCAACATGGAGGGAACTTGAATTTTAAGTTGGATATCAAGTTCTAGAACATTTAAGGAAGGAGAGGTTTCCAAGAGGAACATATAACAAGTTGAAGTTGAAAAATATAGGATCGTGTAAAATCCTAAGAAGATTTGGCGAGAATGCTTATGAGATAGAGATACCAAGAGATGTGGGTATATCACCCATATTCAACATTGCAGACTTGTATCCGTATAGGAGATATGGAGCCATGGGATATGAATATCCAAAGAATATCCAGTGGAAGAAACAAATGCATGTAGCAGAGAAGTCATTGATGGAGAAGATCATAGATCAACGAATTGGTAAGAAGACTAGAAAGAAAACGTATTTTGAATATTTGGTAAAGTGGAAAGGACGACCAGTAGAAGATTCCAATTAGGTAAATGAAGAAGATATCTAGAAGGATGGAAAGTCGGTGCAAGAGCTCATGGACAAGATTCCATGAATTTTTCAGCAGAGGAGTGTGATGCAGGAGCATTGCCAGCAAAGCATAAGTGGAGGACAGTTGGGCGCACTAGCGCATATTTTGAAATATTTTGAATTCCAAAGTTGGTGTATTAATGTAATATCTAGAGAATATTTTTACTTATGAGCATATTTAATGCTTGGAGGGTGAGTCATCACATAAGATCGATGAGGGAATGTATTTTTCTTTAATGTTGAAGATCGCAGTACATATCTGGAGCTTTCACTCTTATCTGTCTGACTCGAATATTTATTGTAATAAATGTTAAGTATTTGAAAGATTTTATTTCGATAGGATAGCATAGATTAGTTGGAGAAAAAGGCTCAAAGAGCACCTCTTGTATAAAACTTTGTATTGTTTCCCAGTAGAGGTTGTTGAAAGGATGTTGATAAAAGATAGTTGAAAGGTTGTTGAATCTATTATATAGGTTGTCATTATAGAAGAGAGTCAAGAGCTACCCGGAAGTAGTGTATGAATATATGTAATTTTCAGTTGAATGAATATAACAGAAGAAAATTGTCCCAAATGTATGATGTTGATGCGTCTATCTGAATGAGTGAACGGTAGACTTTATGTTTTATTTTCAATTCTTTGTTATTTGTTTTTCTTGTATCTATGCATGCATTTACATGGATAGATGTATGAATCTGTGAGGTTTAAGTAATTTTCAATTGTTTCTCTTCGTTGAGCAAGTGCAAGGAGTGCATAGAGTCTGCAAGGAGTGCATGACCGAGTCTATCTCATCTCAAATCTTAGAAGAGGTAGCATGAAACTTATGTATGCAAGAAGCACATATGCATCTGCAAGGAGTGCGTGATAGAGTTTCAGAATTGAAATCTCAGGATTAGTAGCGTGAATTTAGTCGCAGAGAAGTGGTTAGAGAATAGTCACAAAGTGTTTGAAAATCACCCACAGAGAAGTTGAGTGTGGAAGAGAACCTGTTGCAAGACTTGCACAGGTCGATATTTCGACTAAGTGTCGAAGAAAGCATTCTGAGGGACAAATAAGTTCGAGGAAGAAAAGCTCAGGAGGGAGAGCGACGAGAAATATTCAAGGGGGAGAATCCTTAAGGTTTCACAAAAATCCATGAACGAGATCCGTTCCAGAGGGAGGTAAATCATTCAAGATCGTCAAATCTAGGAAAACTACGTGGAGGTTAGCCATAAGGAATTTTGGCACTTCATGGTTCAGGAAGTTTAGAGGTATTGTAAGAGGAGAGTCGTGAAATCATGAAATCATGAAGAGATTTCAATCGTTGGCTATGGAGAAGACACGTCGCAGTGGATTAGGAGATCTGGAAGTCGAAAGTTCGGATGTTTGTGTGCAAGGTGAATGGGAGTTTCGTGAAGTTGTGAAACCTGAAGCGTTGTTGGGCCATCAAAATCAAAGGAGGCATGCGGCGCGAGGTCCAGAGTTCGGAGGACAACACTTCTGAAAGAATAGAATCCAGAGATTAGGATATCCCCGAAGCCCAAAATTATGAAGGGGTTGATCCACGGTCATAGCACGTGGTCACTCAGGAGACAAAGGGCATCTGTCTAGTGCTTTTGGGTACCCACAGGGACCTGAAGAGTCGATTTGACTTAGTATCTTAAACGATCCAAGACCAGGAGGTCGAGCAACGCTTAGGGGAGAAGGGGTTTTGTGCCAGCTGAGGTATTTATTTGACCAGCCCAAGCTAAATTCTAGGAAATCTAGGTGGATGGATCTTACCAGTGAGTTTGACTTTGAAATCAAACACATCAAAGGAAAAGAAAATCGATTGGTTGATTCCCTCAGTATAAGTATGCAAGTAATTCATTTAACAACCATGAGTACTGGTGAAACAGACCTCAAGGAAAGACTTAAAAGTGCAGTGGAGGTAGATGATTTCTTCAAAACCATGAAGATACACCTAGAGAAAGAAATCACCAGTGTTGCACCTCTTTCGTCACCTTGGTGAGAAAATAAGAGGTGCTTGCAAGCTCAGTTGGGTCTGCTGAGCAGGACAGCTGTAGAGAAAAAAGTTAGAGAAAAAAAAAAAAAACTATAACTAAGAATTAGACTAATAGATGCAATAAAAATTAAAATCATGAGCATAGGGACATAGCAATGAAAAGAACAAAAAGACCCATGTCACCAATGTTTGAGGCTGATCTATTGATGAAAACAAAGCACCAAGAAGAAATGGGACTATGAGTCCCTTCTTCCTCCAAGGGAAGGCTCTTGGACCCTCACTAGCTAGCTCTTCTTACAACAAAGAAAACGAAAATGGTGATGAAAGAACTATTTAAAAATACACTCAATGGTGAGATGGATTGTCCAATGTAATGATGCCAATGTTCTTGTGTCAAGGATGGAGTCCTCAAAACCATATAGGCAGCATAAAATTACTTTGAATTCCTTGAGAAAATGAGGTGCATTCATGGCGTTTTATAGCATTGCATTGGGTTATTGTATAACTTCTTTGTAGTGTGAAAAGAGGCCATTTAGGGCATTATTAGGTCTTTGACCAGCCCACCAGTCAGATCCAGCCCTGATTTGAGGGTCAAATCGGCTTGGGAGCTGAACCATAAGTGGTTGGGAGGCCGACCACTTTCATAAATGCGTCGTTTAGCAGGTGTGCGGATTTTTGCGCTAACAGTCACGCATCGTGCGCATATGCGCGCTTTCTATGTTCCTGTTCCGTGCATGTGCACACGCGCCCAATGTATGTAAAGCGCTCTTCAATTTTTCACTACTTTGTATATTTTTTTGACCTTTTTGAATGTTGTGGTATTAATTTAGGTTCATGAATGACCTCATTACTATTTGATGATGCTAAGTTCTTGTAACCATGTGCGGACGAAATTTCAGTGATAACAGATGCCCCCTGATGGATGAGGTTAGGAGCATATGTATAGCCAAAATCCATCAATGTTTCTTCTACTGAGAATGTTGTTGTAAGAGAGAGTAATAGTGTGATTGTCCAGAGCAATCCATTGGAGGGAAAAAGGAACTGGTAGGACCCAACCTTCTATGAGGTGCGTAAAATAGAAAACTGTGTACAAATGAGGCGGGCATGCCCCATGCTTGTGTCATGTAACTCTGAAAAAAGATAACTGAAGTGTTGGTGTAGAAAACTGCAGTGCCCTCGGGGGTGGTCGTGATAGAGGCAGAAGACAATTCTGCAAATGAACATGCTCTGAATAGTAAGCATTGATCGCGGTAATAAGTAACAATGATTATGTGGGCATTAATAGCCTAGCCAAGTTCAGAGGTCTTTGGCAAATGATAGGAATAACTGCAATAGTCGCAAAGTAAGACCCACCGTAACATGAGAAAGTGTTGTCATCGAATGTTATGGGGGTCAATGACAGTAGGGAGCAATGGTGTTTCACCCTGTGTCGTCCGAGATCTCTCATTGAATGGATAATGAGAATCAAGATATTGTCCCTCTTCTAGAAAATGGTGCTGATGTCGACAAAAGGGGAACGCGACTCCCAGAAGCAAAGGGATTTAGGAAATCTACTGAGGTGAGGAAGTGGCATAGGTACACAGACGAAGTCAAGAAGTGGGAGGACTGAAGACTGCCCTTGGTTGGAGGATGTATGAGATAAAAAGTGGTCGCAACCATGCAACGAGGTCGAGTGTCAGGGGGACGACAAGACCGGTAATAAGTTGTGCCAAAGGCGGGACAAGGTGAATAAATTCAAAGGGAGAGGTAAGTGACCTGTGGGGTACTCTGAAGATATGGACGATGTCAGCCAGGGTAGATGATAAGTAATGCTCCAACCAAGGGTGACATGGGTTGCGTTTGGCCAAAAGGAAGGAAGCAAGTCACCAAAGGTGATGACAAAAAGATAATGTAATGACTGGAAATAAAGGTGTTTGTACAATAAATAACGAATAATTTGGGGAGAAATGTACAAATACAGAAGCGAGTGCCCCAGTGTGATATGGGTGGCCCACGTAGGGCATGACTTGCTTGGAAAACTGATGAAGGGTGGGGGCCCCATTGGTGAGTTTCTGTATGAGGTAGGTGAAATGAAGGTAGGGTCACAGATGGGCAAACTGATTGTGGATGAAATGGAGGGTTCATGATACTGCAGAGGTGCAAGTAAAAATAGAACCGTAAAGAGATAATTTGGGAGTCTGTGTGGGAAAGCTAGCAAAATGAGGAGAAGGAGTATGTGGCTGATTCGCGACATGATGAAAGACTATCGGGACTCCCATCCCTAAAGGGTAAGAAAAAACAGCATGAGTGTCAAAAAGTGGCAAAAGGTGCTATGCATAGGACAACTCATGTGGGTAAGAATGCTACCAGGTAACAGTACCGAAGATGCAAATGGAGGCGTGGGTACTGCAGAGCTGGGAATGGGGATCCTAGAGGCCAATATCAGAGGGTGTGACTGGAAATGTAAATGCGATACAGCGGGAAAGACTACATGCCAGTGTTGAGTATATACCTGAAGGGGTTGTGTTGATGTATGATGATCAAGTACCTGCACACATGAAAACCAAATACCCAAAGTGAACAATATCTGAAAAGAATTGAAGATATGAGCATGTATTTGATAAGCGTGAAATATGTACGTGCGTACCTGACCATGGATAAAAAAAAGGGCACCCCGGGGGCTCAGGATGAAAATAGGCCTAGGAACTGCTGTGATGTAGATGACGGGATGTTGATCCCATGGCTGAAGACGGATTGAAAAATGGACACTATGGGCTCCCGGAATGGTGAGTGGAAGTTTGGCAAAAGGCCTATATATAGTTGTAGGGCCCACATTGCCACCTCATTTGTACCTGCTGCAATAGTGACTGAACGAGCAATTTGTAGAGGAGATTGGGAGATTCGGGGAGGACGAGGCATCCGATTGAGGATCTGCGAGTATCAGGTTAGTGGTCTGATCATCCTGCATAGAAATAGGTTTTCAATTTTTGGGCAAGGGCTGTACGGAGGGCCATATAGAGGTATTTAGGGGGTATGGGCCCCACATACGTGGGCGATCTCGTGATAGGCGCGCATACGTGTGCGCCTGTACACCGGATATACGCGCATGGGGGCACGGTAGAGAGAGTTTAAGGCGCGCTCGAAGGGCGCGCCTGTGAGTTGGACAGGCGCGCACCAGTGCGCGTCTGTGGAGTGAACAGGCGCACACCTCTGCGCGCCTTTGAAACAAATAGGTGCGTAGTGATGTGCACATGTGTAGTGAATAGGTGTGCATGCAGGCGCACCTATGTAATGAACAAGCGTGCATGTGTGTGCGCCTATGGGTAACAAAGCCGCGCCTAGGAGGCAAGGTTGGGGTGTATAAAAACGAGTCTTTTTGATGTTGTTGATGGTTACTTGAGATGATATAGGACTCTGTGGTGTCTGCAGGTGGACAGTGTTGACGATGCCAGTGGGGTGGCAAGAGCGAGACTGGTCACAGCTGCGATACGTCGTGGCCATTGAGGGGCCAGGTGTTCGTGTGACTTTGGCAGCCTGTGGGCTGCTAAATTTCTTTGAGTGTCCGTTGATATGGGTACAGGAGTATCTTTTACAATTCCTGATCCATATGTGGAGTCCCGAGCTGCACTACTTCCTCGTGCGAGGAGAGCAGATCCCCTTCACTGCGGTGGAGGATATATATTTCTTGATGGGGCTCCCCTTTCGGGGAACGCCCCTACCGGCGGAGCCGGTGCTGTCTAGGAGTACTTTGCTCATCGATATTGGCCGGAGATATTGTTCAGGTCATAACTTTATGTCCGGGACGGTGGTGAGTATATTGGCGATAGATTCCCTGGCGCATCATTGTATAGCAGCGATGATTGTGCAGGTATATGGGTCACTGGCGACCCAATGAATTAGTGGTGGCCAGCTTCTGGTGCTGGAGAGAGTGTTGGCCAGTGAGTGTTTCTCTTGGGGGCTGACGCTGCATGCAAGGATGGTGGTGCAGTTGGACCATTGTCGGTCTACTGGTGCAGGGGAGTTTTCTTTCGGGTCCATCCTAGTGGCCTGGTTTCTAGAGAGGGTGTCGATGTTGCACCTGAGGATTCTATTGAGTGTTCCTGGGGCACGAGAGCCGTGGTTGAGGCAGTGGTCGATTGTATTGCTTCTCCATGGTGGTGGCGAAGGGGGCCACTTATTTTCAGCAGAGGCAGCGCAGGTATGGCGGCAGATGCCGCAGGTGATTTTGCGGTACCCCTATGCCGGAGTGGACTTTCGGGATGATCCAGATATGGTGCTACCTCCGGGGGAGGTTTTTGATCATCGAGGCATGTTGATTGATGATGTAGATATGTATGGTTTCATATTTTTTGAGATAGTCATCCATATGTTTATGATATAGATATTGATACTATCTGTTGTTTGTTTGTATGTGCAGATGTGGCACCTCGCGGGCGCGAGGTAGAGTTGCAGAGAGCGTCGGCTCGTCAGGAGCCGGAGAGGCTTCCGTGGGGAGAGAGGCGTCGGTGGGAGGATGTCGTGGGGAAACCAGCTGAGCCAGAGAGGGCAGTGAGGAGGCATCGGTTCAATGACTCTGGTGCGGGGCCATCACACACTCCTCCGGCGGCGACCGGAGTGGATTTTGATGATGTACGTCGTCGTCTGGAGATGGTTTTACAGGATGTTCCTGAGGGCATGTGGTTGCGCATCCAGGACGAGAGTTTCCTAGAGCAGTGTGTGGGGGTACTGCCACCATGGAAGTCCATAGTGCGACGAGCAGCAGTGGTTGCTGCTATGACGAGTGGACACCTGTCGCCGGGGCAGGAGGGTCCTGTAGGGGGTGGACCACCACCGCCTGAGGTAGGGGGTGGACCACCACCGCCTGAGGCAGGTGGTGGTGGGCCGCCACTTCCTGAGGGAGGAACAGGTGGTGGCACGATAGAGGCACCATGAGCAATGCATGATGTATATCTTTTTGTTTTTTTGTATATAAGCCGGTGAGCCCATTTTTGTACCGAGGTGTTGCATTGGCCTGCGGATACCTGTATTTTTGTATGTAAACATTCGGATGGCCTGATGGGATTTTATATATATATGAGTATACATATTTTGAGATCCATATGTTGTCTACATGTTTTTTGCTGATGATTTGATTACGCCCATTCTATATATATGTTGTGACAGGTTTTGTGATATGTTTATGTATGTGTAGCTTGATGTGATATATGCCAATCTAACACCATGTTAGCTATGTGATCTGTTATTTGATTCAATTGTCTTGGAATATGTGTAAATGTAATGGAATCAAAATGTCGAGATAACATCCTAACCTGCAGGTATTTGCGAAAGAGGCATGGATCGCATACGCGGTACACATTGTTGAGCTGGAGAACGACTAGTTGAGAGTCAAAGAAGACACTAAGGTGATGAATATGATGATGTTGGGCGTCGGCCAGGAGGCCAATGACAGCAGTGTATTCGGCTTGGTTGTTGGTTGCTGACCCCAAACATATGCCGCTTGAATGGAGCATTTCATGTGAGGGGGTGTAGAGAGCCCAAGCAGCCGAAGCGAGATTTTGTGTCCAACGGCTGGCGCCATCGGCGTAACCGATGTGGTAGGTTGGTGGAGGAAGCATATGTCAATAGCACAAAGGATAGTTTAGACGTGAGGGGAGGAGAAAAAATATTAAAAATGCTAGAAAAAGAAATAACCTAAAGTAGAATGACTACTTTTAAGCATAAAATTTCTTGAGATACAACCCATTGACGGGTTCCTTGAGAGAGAGGCCTTTAGGGGAAGCTAGGATGTATGCGCCTTTGGTGAGGCAATGTTGGATAATGTAAGGGCCATGCCAAAGTGATTCGAATTTGTCGTGGCCAAAGGTATCGTGAGCGATATCATAAGCCAGGATGAGGTCGCCTTCGCGGAATGATCGAAGGTTGACATGGCGATCATAGGTAGCCTTGGATCATTTTTTAGCTGCCTCGTTGTTCTATAAGGAAGATCGACGATCTTCATCCAGAGACTCCAAGTTCAGCAAGCGCTGCTCCATTAGAGCAGTGTCAAGTAATAGCTCAATTGCGGTGCGTAAGGTGGGAATTTCTCACTCGATGGGAAGAGTTGCCTCGACCCCATGGACTAAATGGAACGGTGTGAAACCGGTAGCGGTCTTCACAATCGTTCGATAAGCCCATAGCGCAGAAAATAACATATGATGCCAATTGGTTTTATGTTTATTAACCGTGCGCTGTAACATGGTCTTGAGGACTTTGTTAACTGCCTCGACCTGTCCATTTGACTAAGGGTAATATGGTGAGGCAAACTCGTGAGAGAAGCCTAACCGAGATGAGAGTTTGGCAAAGATCTCATTCTCAAAGTGTTTTCCATGATCCGAAACGAGTTGGAAGGGTAATCCAAAGTGGGATATGACATGGTTAAAGAAAAAACGCGTTGCAGTGTCCACGGTGTTGTTGAAAGTGGGCATAGCTTCGGCCCATTTGGTGAAGTAATCAACGGAAACAACGATGTATTTGTGGCCATTGCTGGAGGGGGGATTACAAGTCATAAATTCAATGCCCCATTTACAAAAAGGGTCGGCAATTATGACAGGGTGAAGAAGAGCGGGGGGAGCCCGGGCTTTGTTGGCGTAGAGCTAACATTGCTCACATCGTTTCACGGTATGAATGCAATCATGAAACAAGGTAGGCCAAAAGTAGCCGGCTCAGATAATATTTTGAGCAATGGATATACCCGAAAGATGGCCCCCACATGCACCGTTGTGGCAGTCGTTTAAGACTCTATTGACCTCGTCAATAGTCAGGCATCGACGAAGAATGGTGTCGACGCCCCGCCGGTATAGGATGTCTCCGATGAGAAGGTAGCGGGGGGCCTGATGGCGAATACGTCGACGATCATCCCGTGAAAGGTGTTTACCGAACTTTTGAGTTCGGAGGTAGATGAGAAGGTCGCCGTACCAAGGATCATCCGAAGTAATGTAAAAGAGATATTCGTCGGGAAAGTCGGTATTGAAGGGGGCACTGGTGGTGTCATAGGGGAGGGCCATGACAAGTTCGGCGAGAATGAGGGCCTTCTTACTCTTAGGTGTTGAGAACTCGAGGTCGTACTCCTGAAGGATAACGATCCATCGAGCGAATTTGTCATTAACTTGCCAACGGCTAAGCAAGTACTGCATAGGGTTGGAATCTGCGACGACCTTTGTGGTGTGAAGCAGAATGTAATGGCGTAGTTTCTGGACTGTGAGGAAAACTGCAAGAGCAAGTTTCTCTTCGTGTTTATACTTCAAGGGTGGCCCTGAGAGGTTTTTACTAACGTAATAAATGACATGTTCACAATTGTCATCTCCGAGCTGGACGAGGACGCCGGCTACTGATACAGCTGATGCTGATATGTAGAGGATATAGTCGCGATTATAGTCAGGTGCACTAATTAAAGGTGCATTTGAAAGTGTTTCTTTAATATCATCAAATGATTGTTAGGCATGGTTGTCCCAGTGAAATGGGATGTCGTGACATAGTAAGCGAAGGAAACCATGTGCGCGTATGGAGTAATCCAGGACAAAGCGTCTAAGAAAGTTAGCTTTGCCCTGAAGACTCTGAAGTTGCCGTAAATTTCAGGGAGGTGGAATTTCTGTGATAGCTTGGACTTTGAGGGGGTCCACGGTAATACCGCTTTGGGAAACAATAAAACCGAGGAGGCACCCCGCGGTGACACAGAACACACACTTGAGAGGATTTAAGCGAATGTTGTACTGATGACACCGTTGAAATATGATTCATAGATCATCGAGATGTTGGGTGTGTTTCTTGGATCGAGCTGTGAGGTCATCCAAGTAGGCGAGGATGATGTTAGCCAGATCGTGAAAGATGTATGTCATCACCCGCTGGAAAGTTGCGCCGGCATTCTTTAAGCCGAAAGGCATGACACAATATGAAAAAGTACCCCATGGGGTAGTGAATGCGGTTTTGTACTGATCGGCTGGGTGTATTTGAATTTGGTTATAGCCAGAGAATCCATCCATAAAGGAGAGAACTTCGTGGCCAGCGTAGTCGTCGATAATTTGATCAATGAAAGGCGTTGGAAAGTTGTCTTTGGGACATGCGTTATTGAGATCGTGAAAGTCTGTGCAAACGCGGATAGTTCCCTATTTTTTGTCGACGGGTACAGGGTTGGAAACCCATGAGGTATAAGAGATGGGGTAAATAAACCCGGCAGCGCGTAATTTGTCAATTTTGGCTTTGATAGCCGCAGCTTTGGATGGGTGTAGCGGTCGTTGTTTTTAACGAACTGGTGTGATGTCGGGCCAGGTGTCGATGTGATGTTTGAAAATAGAGGGATCGAGTCCTGGCATTTCTGTGTATGACCAGGCAAAAATATCCCTATATTCTTGGAAGAGGGCTTTATATGCGTCGATTTCTTGAGGAGTGCAAGCAGCTCCAATGATGATTTCTTTGACGATGCCATTTTTAATGGAAATGTCGATTTTTATGGTGGGGGAAATGTTGGCCATATTACCTTCTTCAAATGCATGAGGGGCAGGAATGGGATTATTGAACCAATCGATAGGCCCTGATGGGATAAAATCTTTGGTTTCGATTGTGTAAATGGGGTTTTGGTTAGGAGGCATGGGGGATTCCTGTGGAGAGAAGAGTGTGCATTGATGTAGCGCATCCCAGGGAGAGTCCGGGTGATTTAGCTCTTCCATTATTTCCTCATCGCATTGGAAACACCGGGAATACAAGGGTTCATGAGGAGTGATCTCGGTGAAATTGGTTGTGTGGTTGCCCCCTGGTGAAGAAACAGGGGGAACATGGTTAGAAGATGGTGAGGGTTCACTCGACATAAACCATATATTGAAGTACTGAGGGGTACCCGTGGTGGTTGGGTGGAGAGTGTCCGTGGGGGAATGAGCAGGAGAGTTGGGAGGGTTGGGGGGTAAATCCTTAGATATGTCATCTAAGAACCACGGAGGTGTTGGGAGTGCCTCGGGCTCAGGAGAAATGACATGAAGATCCTCTAGTGACGAGGTAATGTCCATTATCGCCTCTGCGGGTCGGTGAAGCAGGGCCAATTGACGTTGCCTGTATTCAAGGATCATAGGACACTGGTATGTAAAATGATCTAATGAATTGCAGAGAGAGCAAGGGCATCTCATACGTTCATTGACTGAAGTGGTGACATAACGAATGTCAGTGATATTTTTTGAGGAGGATATAGCAGGGTTGGGGTTGTTCTGGAAGTTCTGGCGTACTGCAACTAATGTCTTCTGAAAGCATGGCAGTGCTGGGCAATGATGGGTGTAATGGCCATACTCTGAACAGATAGCACAAGCGTATTTGGTCCTCAACCCTTTACTACTGGAAGGGTGGGTGGTAGTGGTGGGACTAGCAGTAGTGGTGGGTGTTGTGGGAGTTTGATTGAGGGGGATCAAATTCTGTAATTCAGATAGTGATGGAAAGTTGTTGGTTTGGTGGCCCTCTTTCTCACATAGTGTGCAAGGTGGTGGGATGCATGGAGGAAGTGGAGCGGTTGGCTCCTTCTTCTTTCTCCTGCCCCCAGCTGTAACAGGGGGATTAGTGAGTGGGGGAGTGGTGGGGGTAAGGATGGGAATCATCATGGGGATTCCTTCCTGTGGGGGAAGGGATGGTCGAGGGACCATCTTAGGTGGGTGTAAATACCATCTCAGGTGGGTGTAAATACCACACTGGGATTTCTAACACCATATTAGGTAGTGTGAGTGTTGCGGCTACCTGAAAATTTTTATACCGGGTGGAGGGTAAAAGAAGGGAATTTGAGTGGGAGGTTGGGGAACTGTCTCCCAAACTGGACTATGTCCTTGGGGAGAGGTGGAATTGTGGACTGATGGGGTCGACGAGTGTCCATGGGGGTTTTTAGGAGGGGTTTCTATGATGACTGGGATGTCAGATATGATAGAAGCCTCTGTAGGAGGACGTGTATCCTTTGTGTGAGTTCCGTTAGATGATATGACACATACTTGATTAGTAGGATGAAGGAGTGGTGGTGCTCCATTGTATGTCCCTAACAAGGATGGATCTTTAAAAATCCCAGGACCCATCTCGACGAGTGGATATGCATCTTGGTTTGTGTGGATGAGAGGAAGAATTTTATCGAGGTTGGAAGATGGGTTAGGCTCATAATGTGAGACTTGGTCGATGGTCATGATCTTCCCATTGTGGGGGAACATCATTGTCCGAAAGATAGAAGATGCCATTGCCTTCATGGCGTACATGTAGCTACCACCAAATAGGATATTATAATCGAGCGGGTCATCGACAACTTCGATATCTATGAGAATAGTCTTGTCCCCGAGTTCAACGGGGACATTTTGGAAGAGCCCTTCAGGAGAGGATGGTTGTCCGTCATAAGCTCGTAATGTGATGGCAGAGGGTATGAGGTCTGGGGAACCAAGTTTCTACCATACTGTTTTGGACATGATGCACGTAGATGCACCTTCATCGATGATACACCGATGAACTGTGATGTTCCATATTTTCACTGGTATTTGAAAAGCGATCAAGGCGGGAAGACGAGGTTCTCCGCTATCAAGATCAAAGGTGATGAGTTGGGTATCTGTAGGGTCGACTGTCCCCAAGGCGGAAAGTAGTGATTTCTGCTGAGTAGGACAAGTCTGGAGGACTTCCAAGACTGACATGGCAGCCAGGGATTGTGCTAAGTCGTCTACCAAACTATAGTTATGAGCTGCCCTAGCTTGTGGGTTGTGGACATTCCTGTGCAATCGGATGCGAGGGATGCGAAGAAGTGTTTCGGCGAAAGGGCGAGGGATCACCAAATGGGGGTCCTGACGATGGAGGGTTTGTTTTTGGAGGGATGGAAGGAGACTCAGCGGGTGTATGATACTGACAACTACGCGTTTGCAGAAGGATTTCTTCCTCACTGGTGAGGAGAATTGTACGCTCTACTGGATTGTTGGGGTTGAGGTATTTTCCCACCTGAGGTGGGGGATGTTGTGTGTCCTGTTAGGTGTTTATCACACCTTGATGTGGAATAGGATTTTGCAGCATGGCGGGAGGGGGTTGTTGCACGTATTGTTGTGGTGCCTGCTGAGGAGCAGGTTGTGCAGGAGAATGAGGAAGACTATCCGAGTCTTTCAATCTTTTGAATCAGCGATCTAGGGGCAATGGTGAGTGTAATGACCGAACTCACCACAAAGTGCACAAGGGAAGATGGTTTTAACATTATTTCACCCTTGGTGTTTGTTATTATTTCCCCCTTGGGGGTTTTGGTTCCCTTGGTTCTGGTTGCCCCCAGTTGGTTGGTGTTGTGGGGGTTGATTACCGCCTTGACCTGGGTTGTTGTTATTCCTATTTTGGCCTTTCTTCTTGGCATTGTTCGATGGATGAGTTGGGTTGGTTGTATTCAACTGTTCAAAACTTTGGTATTGTTGAGCATCAGAGGGTTGAACAAAATTTACCCCCGCATGAGGATGTGGTGGAGCCATGGGTTGTGGAGGACCAGGAAATGGAAAGTATGGATTTTGTGGTGGTACCGATCCATAAGGTACATAGGAAGGCGTAGTTCTTTCACTAGTACTATAAGCTGATGTTGAGGGAGTACCATTGTTTGTGGGAATAGGTGGATGTATGGGAGGTGCCAGTGGTGGTCCACTGATGGGTGGAGGTATAGCAACAGGGTATGGTTGTTGATAAGGGGGTGGGGGGTAATAAGGAGTGCCCCCGTATGCCGGCAGGTATTGAGGTGTTCCATACATCGGTGGTGGTTGGGGTTGTGGACCATGGTGTGTGGTGGCACCTATTAGTTCGTCTGCTGAGTGAGACATCCCAGGTTTGTCTTGGCCAAATGGCACAGGTTTTGGAAGATCAGGAAGTACCATGTATAAGTACCCTGACTGTGCATAGATGAGGTCATACTGTTGGGCCTTACTTATGGCTTCCTCTTCGGATTGAGGGAAGGTGGAAGCTACATCCTTACTAAGGAGAGAGACAAGTGATCTAAGAAACCAGTCGAGACATTGTTGCTTGGTGGTTTTTGCTTTGCACAAACTACGTCGCCTACGCCACTCATGAATGTGGTCAGCGATGTGTGTGGCTGAGGTTTGTTTGAAGTTAGACAGTAGTTCTAGACCATTATCGTGGCGTATGGGTAATTGGAAGAAGGTCAAGAATGCTTTGGCCAATGACTCAAAGGTTGCGTGGGACCCCAATTTTTCTTTGACATACCATTTAGTCGATGGGCCAGTGAGTGTGCGTTGAAATAATCGCAGTCTGATGGAATAATCCATAATGCTATTGGAGGAGCACCATGGGTGAAAGGTCATGACATGGTTGGCAGGGTAATCCCCTGCCTTTCCTTCGAACTTATGTATGTCTAAAGGTAGTTTGGTTGGCATTGCAGGCCATGTGGGATCATGCAATATAGGATCATTGGTGAGTTTGGTGAGATCCGGTATGTTGAGAGAGGCCAAATATGGCATATATAGTGGGGGGGGAGGGTTAGCTCCATCCATAGTGTGTTGTGAACCTAACCCTTGAGGGGGGCTAGGTGGGTTGGTGCTCCCTCCTTGAGAGGAAGTGGGTCCCCCGCTTCCGTGTAAAGGAGAGAAAGTGAACGGATGACCTTGGGAAGTTGACCCAAGTAATGTAGAACCAAGCAAAGTTGATCCTAAGATAGTAGCACTCACAGAAGTGTGTGAAGGAGGTGTCGATGAGCGGGCAGGACCAGATACTCCCCCTAAGATATGAGGGAGGTTGAGCAAGCATCGTGAACGACAGGGGTTATGTGGTTCCCCTATGATGTCAGACTAGATGTGTGAATGTGTGCAAAAAAAGTGGTGAGAGTAATATAGAAACAAGAGTCTTTGCGTTGAGTGTTTACACAATATATATATCCAAATCAAACTGTAATCAGATGTGCATCATACATAAAATGAGAAAGAATCATATATGTGGGTAAGTGGGTTTTGTCCGCATGGGGGAATCAAAAGAAAGAAAATTCTTGTGTCCTAGAAGACGTAACGTCCTTCCTCTCAAATAGCACTGGACCTTCCAATAGTACTCAACAGTGGGGTCTGAAGTCACCGGAAGAGAAACTAGTGAAGGATGAAATAATTGGTTATAATGAGGGGTAAAGG
>ML784153.1:636684-648780 GCA_009831015.1 Picea engelmannii | reverse complement strand
CTAGTGAAGGATGAAATAATTGGTTATAATGAGGGGTAAAGGGGGCATATCCCGAAAGAGCTGGCGATATTTCCCAATAGCCACACAAAATCCAATCAAGGTGCAATTGCAGCCCATAATTGCCCCCTGGGTAGATGTCCTAAGTTTGGCCACTAGGTACCTCGATCAAAGTGCGACATTTAGATTTTCAGCCTAAGAAATGGGTCACGGGCTGGATCCCATCCAAGAGGTGGGTGCCTCAAGGGGGGACGCACAGAACAACCGAACCTCGGCCTTCAACCCTTCATGGGTATCTTCCTGCCTTATGGTGATTGGAACACTTGACTTGGAGGATTTTCAGTTCCCTATTTGACAACCTCTATGTTTTGACAATGTGAGAACTAGATAACAAGGGGTTATTTGGATGCCTATCCCCGAAATCCTACCTAGACTAAAAAAATTATTTTGGCACCTCCTGTGGAGGAAAATCTAGTGAGTTTTTAGAAAGATTTTAGATGTAGTTGTTTTGGGAGGTTGGGGGTGCAAACCAACCTCGTTGATTTAAAAATGGGAGTGGATAGTCCCGTCAAGAAAAGATGGGGTACTTTCGGAATCCCTTTGGAGGAAACTTACTTTGACCTCCATGTTTCAAGAAGAAGCTATGTGAGTGATAAGTGACTTTTGTGTTTGAGTGAAAGTGTGCCAATTTTTAGTGAATTAGATGTCACCTTGCTGCATGTGGACTTCGCTTGGTCCTTACAAGAGTTTGATTACCTAATTAACTAAGTGCCTTTGGTACAACCTTGCGTAATTAAAAATCCCTAGGAAGCTAGCATGTGGACATGTGGGTCTGTTACTATCCATTTAACTCCCTATTGTGATTTAATCTAAAAAAGCTTTGAAACTATCCTAGATTGAACATGTGGGCATGTATGGGCCCGTTACAAACCTTTAAACTTCCCTAGTTTTTTATCTAAGAAAGCAAGAAATTCAAACACTATCCTATCTTTGTAGCATGTGGGCATGTATGGGCCCATTACAATATTAAGATTTGTTTGAAAAAGAAAACTAAGAGGGGTCCCAAGAAGGGTCGTTGTCCTCTCCTAAAGGTTTTAATGTTCTTAAGGGAGATGAAATCGTTTCACAATTTTTTTCTGATTCTCAAGGTCGCTTGGAGGCGCGAGAGAAGAGCATACTAAGTGATTTTTACTCAACTTCTACTCCCAATGTGAGTTAAATGTGATTAAAAATGATTTCCAACTTATATTATAAGTCAAAACAAGCCATCCATGTAGAAAAAAGCAAATAAGGGGAATTGATTTTATCCTCCTAAGTGCTTATGTGTGTTTGACTAACCCATTTATATGATGAGGGGACTAAGTGTGGTGCAGCTTTACAACATGCTTGACATCATTTTTAAGAGGGCAGATGGCCTTCCCCACATTTCAATCAACTTACAATGTGAAATTTTTCTCATATGTACGGGTCCCAGTGGAGACAGAGGCGCACAGAGCGCATGCGCGCGAGCAGAGACAAGCTAAAAAGTGCATGTGCGTAGAACAGAAACATGATTCAGGCGCATGGGCACACGATGCGCATCTGTGGGTTGAAAAACCCGCGAATATGTGGCACACGATCGAGAATGAAAAATCCGAGTGGATTTCTCTCAATTCAACTTGGAATTGGCTAATTGGCAGGTCGACTTAGGCCGGTTAGTGCACCTACAAGTTAAACAAACTAAAAGAAGAGAAAAATAAACCCAAATGAGGTAGGAAATTGATACCTTTCCCCAGTGGAGTCGCCAATCTGTTGTGCCTCTTTCGTCACCTTGGTGAGAAAATAAGAGGTGCTTGCAAGCTCAGTTGGGTCTGCTGAGCAGGACAGCTGTAGAGAAAAGAGTTAGAGAAAAAAAAAACTATAACTAAGAATTAGACTAATAGATGCAATAAAAATTAAAATCACGAGCATAGGGACATAGCAATAAAAAGAACAAAAAGACCCATGTCACCAATGTTTGAGGCTGATCTATTGATGAAAACAAAGCACCAAGAAGAAAGGGGACTATGAGTCCCTTCTTCCTCCAAGGGAAGGCTCTTGGACCCTCACTAGCTAGCTCTTCTTACAACAAAGAAAATGAAAATGGTGATGGAAGAACTCTTTACAAATCCACTCAATGGTGAGATGGATTGTCCAATGTAATGATGCCAATGTGCTTGTGTCAAGGATGGAGTCCTCAAAACCATATAGGCAGCATAACATTACTTTGAATTCCTTGAGAAAATGAGGTGCATTCATGGCTTTTTATAGCATTGCATTGGGTTATTGTATAACTGCTTCGTAGTGTGAAAAGAGGCCATTTAGGGCATTATTAGGTCTTTGACCAGCCCACCAGTCGGATCCAGCCCTGATTTGAGGGTCAAATCGGCTTGGGAGCTGAACCATAAGTGGTTGGGAGGCCGACCACTTTCATAAATGCATCGTTTAGCAGGTGCGCGGCTTTTTGCGCTAACAGTCGCGCATCGTGCGCATATGCGCACTTTCTACGTTCATGTTCCACGCATGTGTGCACGCGCCCAATGTCTGTAAAGCGCTCTTCAATTTTTCACTACTTTGTATAGTTTTTTGACCTTTTTGAATGTTGTGGTATTAATTCAGGTTCATGAATGACCTCATTACTGTTTGACGATGTTGAGTTCTTGTAACCATGTGCGGACTAAATTTCAGTGATAACAACCGGGTTGAAGTATGTAGGCTATCAACTGACAAGTGATTGCCTACTAATATACAAAGGGAGGTTGTACATCAAAAATTGTGACAACTTGAAAATTTTCATATTGGATGAACTACACAAAATAACATATGTTGGTCACCTTGGTTATTAGAAGATGATTACAATGCTTAAGAATTTTTCTTATTGGCCAAGAAGGAAAAATTACACAACTAATTATCTAGCTATATGTTTAGAGTGCCAACAAGTCAAGGTAGAACACCAACACCCAGCGGGGATGTTGCAGCCAATGCCTATTCCAGAATGGAAATGGGAAACCATTTTCGTGGACTTCATCATTGGATTACCCAAAATGACCAAAAAACAATGATGTCATCATGGTAGTTGTGGATAAATTGAGCAAGGTTTCCCACTTCATTCCAGTAAAATCCACTTGTAAGGCGATATACATTGCCAACATCTTCATGAAATAAATATTCAGACTACATGGGATTCCCAAGGAAATTATATCTGATAGGGATGCCAAATTCACCTCAGAATTTTGGAAGTCCTTGTTCATTGGTTGTGGAACACAATTGTTGTTTAGTACAACCTACCACCCACAATCTGATGGAAAAACAAAGAGGCTGAACCAAATACTAAAAGACATGTTAAGGATGCCAGTGATGCATCAACCTAGGAAATGGGAAGAGTATCTACCCTTGGTAGAATTTTCCTACAATAATGGGTACCAAGAATCATTGAAAATGGCCCCTTTGAGGCCCTCTATGGCGGAAAACGCAATATCCCAATCAGTTGGTATAATCCAATAGATAATATTACCCCTGGACCAGAAATGTTAATGAAACTAGAAAAACAAATGAACCAGATAAAGAAAAATATGAAGGTGGCCCAAGACCTACATAAGAGTTATGAAGATAACAAAATAATTCATAAATAATTTAATCAGAGATCATGTGTATCTCTGAATCAAACCAAGGAGAATCTCCTTAAGAACATGGGCGTGTGCTAAGATAGTGCCCAGGTTTTGCGACCCTTTTGAAATCCTAGACAGAGTGGTACCTGTATCCTATAAATTGACCTTCCCCCCCATAGTGAAGGCACACAATGTGTTCCATGTTTCCTTATTAAAGAAATATATACATGATGATACTCACATAATTTATTTTTCTGTGATATAGGTGGAGCCAGAGGGAGAGTTGCATTGTATCCTAAAAAGGAGAGAGATATCTCTCAGGAACAAAAACATTTCCCAGGTCAAGGTGCAATGTGTTATCATATAAAGTTGTCTAAGGGTCGTAGGGCGACCCAGTCCTTTTCTTGCACAAGAATCAACCTTGAGCTCAAAGCGCAGCTTTCAAAACACTCTATTTCAGGCTTGAAACGCAAGCTGCAGGCAGGTTTAATATTTCAACGGTGGAGATTCTTGGAGTAGTTCAGATCAGCGGCTCACGGGAATTTAGAATTTCAAATTTGCACGAAGTATAATGCCATTGAAAACCCCAAATCCTGAAGTGAGCATGAGCTGTAGATATTAAAGGGGACATGTGGAGGCAGATCCCTCACTTCGGAATTCAGCGCTATGGAGGATTGTGGGAGTTAAGAATTGAGAAGTCCCGAAGAGTCAAGGTGTCGAAGTGTCAAAGTCCCGAAGTGTCAAAGTGTCAAATCACCGAAGATCCAAAGAGTTGAGGCCCAAATTCAAAGATCAAGCACATGATAAGTCTCAATCGTCAGATCTCATTGGGAGAGATTGACGGTGGGGAAATTTTTGTGGAAGTTAGGACTCTGAAATATTTTTAAAGTTATTTGTCCAAAGGTATGAAGTCCCGATAGCTCGAAGTGAGCATGAATCATAGATCTTAAAGGGGACACGTGGAGGCATATCCCTCACTACAAAGAAAGTCACCTCGGGAGATTTGAAGTGAGAAATGTCTAAAATTTCCGATAGTTGAAGTGCAAGATAAATCTGGACCATAGGTCTTAAGGAGACAGGTGGCAGTCGATCTGAGGGTTCACGAGAATGAGCTTCAGGAGTTTTAAAATTATGCAAAGGAAAAATTTGTGAAGTGCAAAGTGCAAAGTAGATATGGATTGTTCAATACAAAGGGGCACGTGGAGACAGATCAGTGGATTCGCAGTTTCTTGAATTGGAGGATTTGCATGGAGCAATGCACAAGTTTTGTGAAGCATGAAGTCGTGAGGCACTCAAGAGTTGGACCCAGGGTCACAGCTCGAGGTCATATGGAAAGAGGATCTAGGAAGAAAGTTTGGCGCCCATTGCATGGAGTCGGCCAAGGTGGAGTTTTCAGGAAGAAATCGTAGTCGTCGAATGAAAAGAAGATCTGATCATCGATTTGAGTAAGGCGATTTCATCAAGTCGGGCATCGGGAAATATGTAGTCTAGTGTTGTGAAAATCCCTGAAAAGTTAAATCCTGAAACGCCTTTGAAGATAAGCACTAGGTCATGACTCGAGGTCACATGTAGGAAAGGGGAAATGGAGAAGAAGGTGGCGCCAGAAGCTTTGGAGAAAAAATGAAAGGTTTACAGGTTTCACGAGACCTACACCAAAGGCCGAGTATGCCCGTGTTAGTTGAAAAATGAGACCGTCAGGGTTTCAAGGTGCTAGGTTGACTCAAAGAACCACTAGTAGCACATGACAACTCCCTAAGCGTTAAGCCTCGTCCTGATCCCGAGAGAGGGAAATTAATGAAAATAGAGCTAGTGGTTGAAACCTCGGCTCACTCCATAAATGGAAGGCATGGGAGGTCTGGCCATGGATACTGAAATGTCAGCCCATGGTACCCCTATGGATGGATTTTCCTATAGACCCATACTGATTTGAGCTCGGATATGACAAAAGGATGCACGCTCAGTCTGACAGAAGCAGGCGCAGATGAAAGGCCTTGAATGTAATGGCCATATCGTGCTCCTGGTGATCGTGGACAGTTCTGAGTATAAAGGTTTCAATTTGATATTTTGTTAGTGTGGTTAATTGGTTGACCATAACTCCCTATTTTGTAATATTTTGATTCCATAAGTTGTTCTATGGTTATGTAACAAATTTGAGACTTTTGCATTAATAGAAGTCATCCTCTTTCCATATATTTGTAAAAATCGTGCTAAAACACTCGGGCATGGAGGATCCAGTCAAGGGTTGTAGTTTTATTGTAATGTAGGTTTGATTACAGTATCTCTGTGACCAGTTTTAGTCATCTTATTTGTTGTCTTTTTCTCTCTTATGTTGAATGGCTCGAGCATGGAGGATCTAGTCAAGTTGTTGTAGTTTCATGATAATGTAGGTTTGATTATTATGTTGTTGTGACTGTGTTGCTTGGACATATTTCAGTGTCTGACGCTTGAGCTCAGGATTACTCTTGAGTCTGAGTTTTTCTTCACCAAACTGCTTGAAATCTTGATGCCCATAGAATTCTTATTCACCTCTCTCACTAAGTCTTCCCTCTGCTCACACTTAATCTCAAATCACTGACCGAAGTTAATGAGGCCCTCACTTCCCTGTGCATTTCCTGCCCAGTTTTTGGGTTAGAATCATTCTTGTATTGATTTTTCTCCATTTGACATCCACTCACATAAATCAAACATCCACCAAACACTCTGATGGGTACTGGGCTTATCCTTCCTCAATATGAGGGTGACTATCATTGCTAACATTCATGGCATCGTTGTCGGGGAACGAGTTGAATATATTTCCCTGGGTAAGAACGACAAAGAAATTTTGATTCTGAAGGTGCATCAGAAATTAGTAACTTGAAGATTGTGGATTACACCTAGCGACTCCACTGTTTTAGTTGTGGCTCCCAGAGGTAGACACATGAGGTCTACACTATGGCTTCCTCTAGCTACACCTCGAGCTGACCCAGAGAGGATTATCAAGAAAGGAAAGCTTTCTCAAGAAGGATTTTGAAGCTCCCTGGGAAGAACAACATTGCAGAGATCAAATTTTAGATGGTGAACTAAATCTGGACACATTATTCTGATTGATTATCTTTCACCATGACGAATCCACTCTGTAGAATCTGTTGGTGACTCCACTGAAGGGAGACAAATCAAAATGCTATGGAGGTTATCCTGGCCAAGAGGTTTTCCCCCTTCAATTTTTCAGCCATAGCTGGTTATCCACATCTAGTGTCGGCTATAAATGAATGGGATGGTTATCTTCTAAGATTCAGAGGAAGCAAGCATGACCATCATGGTGAGCACTTATTCAATTTTCATATATGCATTCTTGAGCATGATTTTGTTCATGAGGATGTTTTGATCAAGATGTTCAAATTTTCTTTAGAGGAAGATGCTTGTGAATGGTGTCAATCTCTCCCTACTGCTAGTATCCACTCTTTGAAGGATTTTCACGATGCTTTTAATTCATATTACGAGAAGATTTACCTATCCCATCTTATTTTGGATGATTTTTGTAAGAAGTTTGCATTCCACATTCATCAGATGATATATTCTTCCTCGCGTGATGGATCTGGTGAAGATCTTATTGAAAGAGAAACTGAGGATAGAAGCGAGTATTTTGCATTCATGGATGAAAGATTTTCTCTTTATATTTCCTAAGAATAAGGCCTTCCAGATGTGATTGATGATAGTGTTGATGATTTCATAGCCATAGATGTATCATATTATTCCCCTAATACCCCTACTGTCTCAGATTTAAAAGAAGAGATAGTGGTGGAGGAGGATTTTTCTCTTTTCCTTCAAGAGCTTTCTCATGATGTATTTTCACCTAGGATTGAAGAGAAGAATCAAGAGGTCGCTCATTTTTCTTTGCAAGATAAAAGAGTCCTATGCTCACCCATCTTTGACGAGGACTTAGAGGAAGAAGAGAAAATCCATACCTTACATTTTGTTGACTTGGGGAGCAGACAGCTTGTGTATTACATCAATGAATCAGATTTTGATGTGGATATGAACTATTTCCAAGACCATACTATAGAGCCTTTTCCTTTATACATTAAGGAAAATCATTGTGTGGAAATCAGCCATCCTGGGCCCACAGAAAGCACTGAGCATCATGTTAAGGAGAAACACTCATTCATTTATATACGTGAAGAGATTTATTTCCCTCATCTCAATGATGTTGTCCGAGAAGACAAAGAAGAAGTGGATCAGCAACTTGCATCAGCCTTTCACTAACCTATGCTTTCCACAAACATTCATCCAGACGTGAGCAACTATAAGACACAGCGGGTTTATGTTACCAACCCAATAAGTTTTGTCACCTATTTTATGACCTTGTAGGGGAGTACATGGAGTTGTATTTTTTCCATGTATTGAAGCCTCCCAGCTTTATCTTACCTTCAACACTAGGAGGAGAGATGAAGAATGTAATCGATTTGATGTCACAGTTTCATTATCCCTTTCTAACCAGTGACAGAGTAAATAATTTTTCAATTAGGAAGTTGTTTGAATGGCCCTAGTGGAAGTTTGTGTTGGCCCTTGACCAAGTTTTGAGTATCCTTGGTCAGGCTTGGCCTAATTTTGGGACTTCGACAGGTTGTCAAAGGTGAAGTGCAAGATGAAGCAGAGATCATGGGATCTTGGCCCCTTTTTAGGGCCTTTTGGGTTTTGGGCTTATGTAACGGGTATGGGGATGTCGACCCATGGGTTTACCCATGTTTGGGCCTCTTTTGTAATGTATAAATAGAAGTTAGGCGATGTAAGTAAGTGTGTATGCATGTGTGTGTGGGTGTGTATGCTAAGTGCAAAGGCACAAGTGCGTGATACCAAGTGTTGAGTGCAAGTGATAGTGTACATGCTTTGTGCATGATGTGTGAGACTTGCAAGGCTAAGTGCAAGTGACTATAAGAGATTGAGTAGAATCTTTGTGTTGTAACCTAGCTTGGGGAAGGAGGATCTGGTGAGGTGTGCACAGATCTCTTATCCTATGCGAAGTAGGATCTTTTGGCTCTATGCATGTAGCTGATTGACCGAAGATAATAAAAGAGAAGAAGAGTTGGTGGACGTAGCCCCAGGCTAGGGTTGAACCATGTATATCATGTGTTTCTATGCTTTGTGCGATGTATTGATATGTTTATGCGTTTACTTGCTTAAGTAATTTGATATAGATGAATGATAGATAGATCTTTTAATTCTTTGTGCTTAATAATATGGACGAATGCTAGATATAACCTATGTGAATGTGCTTAGTGCTTGAATAGGCTAGATCTGGGTGAAAATTGTGGTGCTCTGTAGTTAGGGTTTTATCTACGAAGTGAATACTGGTTAAATATTGATGAACTGTAACTGCTAAGTGCTTTGTTAAGGTGTTGTAATCACAGATCAGTGTCCCAGCTAAGGTTGCATACAGCTGAGTCCTGCAACCACCCCTGCATCTACCTCGGGTGAGACTTCACCTACTTCGTAGGTGTTGTCAAAAGGGTCAGTAGTTGGGGTTTTGTTGGTGCGTTGTTGTAGCATTGAAACCTAGGTCTTCCCCTGTGCCAACAAATGTTTCCGTTGTCGGGACCTGAAACTGTGATTGTTGGGAACTGAAGAAAATAAATCTTTGTGTGTAGATATATTGCTTTAGTGTGCAGTAGTCTACTTAACTTGTGAAGCTCTGTGCCAAGAAGAAAAGTCAGATCTTAAGAAAAGAGGTAAGATCTGAAGGCTTTGTGCTTTGTTAAAGGTAAGAATAGTGAAAAGTTTTGATTGAAAAAGGAAAAGTGGAAATTTTTGTTTCAAAAGTATGGATCTAGGTATGTTTGATAAATTTTGTCCTAGCTTGAAAAGTAGGGAATAACTAGATTAAATAAGGTTTGATATGAGTAGATCTCACAAAATTAATGAAAGATATGTTATTCCTATGCATAGAAAGAATGTTTGGACTAACAAATGGATGTAGGAACCTAGAAATAATATTTTGCAGGTTAGCTATTATGATCCTAGTGCATAGTACAGGAAAGGTCAGGGATCATTTCAAAGAAAGAGAAGATTAACTCTTTGTTATAATTGCAGAAGACCGGGACATCTTGCTAAGGAATTCCTTGGTAGAAGAATTAGTTGTCTTTTATTGTCAAGCTATGGATCATGAAGTTTTGGATTGCCCTAGAATGATTGCTAAGGTTGAAAGAATCAATATGAGACAAGAAATCCCTGAGGAAGATCAAGAAACTAAGACCACGACAGAACCCCAGAAAGAATCAAAGACTGTATTACTGCAAATGAAATAAACCCTGAATGATCACATAAATATCAACTTATCAAATATATTCAAAGAAAAAGAGTGCATAGAAACAAGAATAGGAGACTTTAACATAGATTGTGTTCTGGATGAAGAAACATAGGTGAATATCATGACAGAGAGAACTTGGGAAACTTTAGTAAAGCTTGCTATGATTCCTTCATTAGGAGGAATAGGATTATTTAGAGGAAAGATGATAACCCTATGTGGGAGACTCACCCAGATATTTATGAGTGCTCATGGAACTATGGCAGAGGAAGATTTTGAGGTTGTTAAATTTATTGAGAACAACACCCCATTTGCTATGTTATTAGGAAAACCATAAATTGAGAGAAATCAAACCAGAAGAAAAGAAGATGAAGTCTTAGAACAAAAGAAACAAGAATTAAAAGATTTCATGACTAGGAGGATAGTGCACTTGATTGAAGAATAGGAGAATAGATCGAAGCTATTTAAAACCATAAACTTGGATGTTGAAGTTGAATGAAAACAAGAAGATTCACATAAGAACGAAGCGCCTACCCTAGATAGAGAAGAAGTATTTCCCTTGAACCCTACGAAGGTATCTCAACAGTGCGAAGTTACTATACCAAAAGGAGATAAGAATCAAAATGGAAAGAGGAATATCGAGACGAAGATCACTGGGAAGAAGGATAGAAAACTCAGTAAGAAGAGAGCAAACATAGAAAAGTTATAGAAGGTCCCAGAGGGGACTTCGCAGAGGGAAGGTTTTCAAAACTAGAACTTCCTCAGCATATCATAACAGCACAACATGGCACTTCACCATGGAAAAGCGATATAGTTGTTAAAAGCATTATAACCATTATCCCGACACCCCGAATGGTTAGAACAACAGTTATGGCCAGGAAGCTCACCATCAAACCATAGGGACTACATTGTAACGGAAAGAACTACATTGATGAAGGCCTCTTGTCCATTGGAGAAGATCCGTTACATCATTGTCTACTTATTCCGTCGACTATTGCACCGAGAACACTTTTTCAAATTGTATCTGATACAACAAGAGAACTCATTGCTACCGCGTTGTGTTTATTGAGATCGACACCTATTCCATTTCTTTGAGATTTCATTCATCCACCTAAGTTATCCAATCTCAGCGTGTATGTCCGACAAGCTCAGCGCCGCAGAGAAATTCGTCGAAGAATTTTTAATCGACCTTATGGCATAGAGAGTGATTTCCACAGGAGTTCAAGCTTCATCGATGTGAGGAGTGCAAGCCTCCCCATCAACTTCTCATGGATCCAGACTATCCCAAATTGCAAATGAGAAGTGAACCAAGCACAGAGATGACTTAGAGAATGTGAAGTTAATCTCATCTATTTTTCCTGATTACATCTTGCCTCTAGCCAGCACAGTGAATCATGACAGTGTCCCGAGGGACTTCGACTACACAATCATCACGACGTACCTCCCGAAGGGGATATGCGCAGTGAGAACATAGTTGGAGAGGATTCCAACCTTAAGGATCAGTGACTATAATCTAGGGGACCGCAATACCTACGGCATGCTCGCGCCTCACATGTACTTGACTCAAACGAAGGGAAAGAGATAGAATATCATTCCCTAGCCATGGACCATGAACATCACACAGCCCACTATCCTTAATGTCATGAAAATTCCACACTTTGGAAGGCACCAGGGGGTTAATGTGTGCGTTAAACTCCTTTTTTCATGCTTCCATGGTGATTATTTATGGTTAGAAAGGTGTATTATCGTCGATCTGGTGATGATCCATAGGATCACCAGATTAAGCATACAGGGACCTGACCCGCAAGACTTTTACCCAGGGAAGGTTGTAGATCGCGCCCTAGCACAGAAGATTAAAGACATCTATAGTGATGTAGAGAGGCTACAAGGTAGCCTCCATTCAGAATGGTGCAGTGCACCTCACTTGCCAGTTGATTGTTGGTAATCTAGTCCAAAAGAACAGACCCATGCAGTTCATAGGGTTTGCGGTTGACCTCGCAGGAAAGTGCATGGAGGGATTACAGATGAACTGGGAAAAGTACTTAGTCAACCAGTGTTACACATTATTTTCGTCATCCCTATGATCGTTAATGATGTAAACCTATCTATTGCCTTTAGAGGGGTCACAGTGGCCTGAGTTCCTGAAGAGAGAAGGAAGAAGAACTTTTCCTGAGAAAAGAAGTTGCTTTTTTC
>ML784153.1:607246-636155 GCA_009831015.1 Picea engelmannii | reverse complement strand
GAGCAAGGATCAACAGAGATAAGGAGAGCTTTCATAAAGTAAGTACATCATCCTTCTTCTCTTGTCCATTCAATACTTTAGAACTAGGGAAAGAGTAGTATTCTGTCACAGTTTGTTCCAGATCTAGGTGGATCTGGGGAGATCGGTTTGTGTCCGCACTTACGGATTTATCCTTAAACAACCAGCTAGAAGTCAATTTCCACGAAGCTCAGGATCAGGCATACAAGTTCCACTTTAGTTGGTTGTTGATCCTCATCATGTTTACAACTTGGGAGATGCCAGAAGGTGCAACCTTCCCAGACATTGAGTCGTTCGAACCACTTGCTGCGAAGTTCACCACACTCTAGTACTCAAGCGACATGGGAAAATAGTGGCATTCAAACGCAGTGTTCCATACCTACTACCTGCAGTTGAAAAGGGATATCAAATCATTCCCCCAGATGACACCAAACACTCTGGACAGGTTCGGACCCCTTATGAAGTTTTGCATAGATAGGAATTTCATATACATCACCGCGTGCGTAGATGAGAATAAAGAAGATCTTCAGTCATACCATAATCTCACCGAGGAAGACATGGAAGAAATCACTAAGGAATGGCCCCCAGAGTTCCTTATATCGGTCGCTAAGGCAGAATTGTCTGACCCAAACCTCATTGGAAGCCCGGTAGTTACCCATGAGGAGTATAATGCACCCAACATTAGCAGAAGGAAGAATAACGAAGATGTACAGGAATTGAGCAGTGCCTCGGAAGAGATTGCCTTAGATTCACCTGGCAGAGGAGGAGCTGACGAGGTGGACAAACAGGAGAAAGAAGAAAAAACAAGGGAAGAAGATAAGAAGGAGCAAAGCGTAGTAACCCCGCCACAGAACCCCCTTGATGACGTAGATCCATCGAAGAAAAGGAAGGTTTCCCCCATGAAACCTACATCGCGGAAGAAATCCAAAGCAAGCAAGTCGAAGCTTCAGACTGTACTCATGATCGATGACTTTGATTTCATCATCGCAGTCATATCATACGCTTCGTAGGAAATTTTTCAGAACAACGAAGCTAAGCAAGAACCCTTTTATGATAGAATCGAGATAGAGCTGAGAGGGGTACAGCAAGCCCTTCACTCTAGTCGTTCAGTATCCACTACGCCCCTGCCATCAGAAGAACTAGATTGGGAGATGAGCCTGCCCAAATCCGCAGATTAGCTTATGCGATCAAAGCCCACCTTCGTCGAGTGCAACAAGATAAATAATAAGCCACAGTGGAACTGAAACAAACACAAGAAGAAATGGTAGAGAAATACTAGGTTGCACACAAGGAGAAAGAGGGCCTTCAAGACAAGTTTGAAGATGAGAGAGCACAAGCCAAACAAGAAAAATAACAGTCACTCACAGAACATCAAGGAGTCAAAGAAGTAGTCGACAGATCACTTCACTCTATTACAGGCTTAGAGCCAAAGGAAAAAGACTGAGTGGAGCATCAAGTAGTGTAGCTCATAAAAGCTATCCAGTAGCTATAGCAGAGAATAGAATACTTAGAGCTCTGAACAGTGCCCAACACTCTGTCGGATGTACGAGATTATAGAGAAGCAACTGCTCGAAGCGCAATTGAAATAATCAAGGCCCTCACCATGCAATGTAAATAGCTAAGCGATCGCAGTGCCTAGACTTATGAGTGAATCACTGAGGATATTGAACTGAAGGCACTGGAGTCACAGCTCCAGGAGTCAAATTAGTAAGTAGAAATATTACAGGTGCAATTGAAGCCCCTGTCAATAGTCGAAAGGATGAAATGATCCCAAGAACAGCACAATTCCCAACAACAGGTCCACACCATTTAGAGAATAGTAATGGAAGTGACTCAGAGACTCCAACCAATTCAAGATGAGGCTTGAAAACTATTCGCAGAGATTGAAGGTCGAGGAATAGGACTGTAGAAAGTCATCAGTGTAGCTGAACAACACTTAGAGGGACCTATCAATGAAACAGTAATCTGAGAGTTCGTCGAACATGAGGTTGTGGCATAGAAACAGGTCTAAGAAGCTCAAGTCAAGCTCAAGGCTTTCAAAGAAAAGATACCCAGACCAGAGTGACTCAGGACGAGTCACGGGTGAGTGTTGGGGGCATGTTGGCCCTTGACCAAGTTTTGAGGATCCTTGGTCAGGCTTGACCTACTTTTGGGACTTCGACAGGATGTTGAAGGTGGAGCAAAAGACAAATCATAGATCAGGGGATCTTGGTCCCTTTTTAGGTCCTTTTGGGTTTTGGGCTTATGTAACGAGTATGGGTATGTCGGCCCATGGGTTTACCCATGTTTAGGCCTCTTTTGTAATGTATAAATAGAAGCTAGGCGATGTAATTAAGTGTGTATGTATGTGTGTGTGTGGGTGTGTATGCTAAGTGCAAAGGAACAAGTGTGTGATACCAAGTTCTAAGTGCAAATGATAGTGTACATGCTTTGTGCATGTTGTGTGACACTTGCAAGGCTACGTGCAAGTGACTGTAAGAGATTGAGTAGAAGCTTTGTGTTGTAACCTAGCTTGGGTGTTATAACCCTAATTTTCACCAGACATGCTTACCTGGCATCAGGCCATCTCAAATTCCTTCTTTGCCAAAACACTGTTGAACAACTCTTCTTAAAAACCCCTTTTATAAATGCCTATGCACCCTGCTCCATTATTGTACGTGTGTACACGCTAGCTGACCCAAGATAGCCCATGTGTACCTACAAAAGCACGAAAAAAGGAAAGTTGTTGATGGAACACATAGCTTTGGGTAAGTTAACTAAACCTTTTGACCATGCATAGTCGGTCACTCAACCAAATACCTGGCTTCTTCTAGCTTATAAAAGAAGGGTTAGGGGTCCCATTTGAAAGGAGGAGAATCATAGTAAAGAAACTATACCCGATTAAGCATTCCCTTTATCCGAACCTTTAGCCATCCTTGTGAAAAGAGAAGTATAGAGAAAAGTAGTTGGAAGATAGTGGAAGAAGAGCCCAGGACCAGGATCGAGGAGTAGTAGCCGACTTTATCATTGTAAGGTATCATTGTGAAGTTAATAAAAGAAAAAAAATTCTCGTCCCGCCATATGAGATTGTCATTATTGGAATATTGATTGTATGATTGATTAAATATCTAACCCGTTAGTTCATAGATCAAATGCATGTTGAGTTATTTGTTTGCCTTTAGTGAATGAAGGTTAGCATTGGGAGGAGAGTTGCAGTCAAAGAATGACCAAGCGCAAAAATGGATCGACATCAAACACGAAAAATAAGGTACGTCAACTTAATCTCTTGAGCCTTGTATTTACATATGAGTAATGGGGTTTAGGCGTGGGATGATGGTAAAAAGTAAGAATCTTTAGGTCATTTCTGCATGCATGATAAAACCCTTAGTGCTAGTCTGTAGGAGGGATTTCCCACCCACAACAAAATCGACGACCATACTGGGGAACTCTAGGGTTTCTGGGAATAATTTTTCTTGGGTATTTTTAAAAACTAGTTTCATTCCTTGTTTTTAAAGTTTTTGCAAAAGTCTGAGCTAACAGAGATTCTGGTCTTCCATACCAGTTATCTCTATTTCTTTGCTTGACTGCATTTTTTTTCTTTTTCGAGATCCACAGAGGTACACGCGACCTGTATAAGGCCTGCACACATGTACACGAGCCCAACCTTCACACAACCCGCGTGGACACGCTAGTTGATGAAGTAACAGTAGCGTGGCTAGGTTCAAAAATTTTGTATTAGAGAGGTAGTCATCCTCTCCCCTGTCAGAGGTGATCCTTCTCAGGGGTTTTCTGGAACTCATTCTAGTCTCTGTTTTTTGCAATTTGTAGCTTAGGTTTCACCTCAGATTGGTTTTGTTCTATGAAATTTTCCTCGAATTGTTTTCTTTTTTCTATCAAAGTAAGTTTCTGAGTATTCAAGAGATTTTGGTTCTCAATACCAGTAGTCTCTGCCAGTGTTTGATTGCTTTTTTTTTTCATTTGTGAAAAGTTTCATAGGTACACATGGCATGCATAATGTTTTCATGCGTGTACATGTGTCCTAACCTTTTACATCTCACGTGCACACGCTAACTGTTGAACTATCAGCAGCGTGCATGTTGAGAAAATTTTTGTTTAAGGAGAGGCAGTCATCCTCTTTCTTATCAAGAGTTATACTGCTCTGGGATTTCCTTGATTTAATATTGGTCTTTGTCATAACAGTCAACAACTTAGGTCTGATTACAACATAGCTTGCTTTTTCATTAAAATATTTCTTTTGTTTCTTAGCTTTTTTAACTTATTTTTAGCTTGAAATATTGAGAAAAATGAGTTGCATGAATCGTGCATTCATCAGTTTCTTTTAGAATCTTTTTGTTATTTCTTCTTTGATTGGAAGAAAATATAAAAAAAAAAAAACTTAGTTTGTTAGATCTCTTTCTTTCCTAGCATTTTCTTTGCATTGTTATTTGAAAAAGAAAATAAATTAGCATAGTGTTGTGTTTTCCTCTCATCTTAAAAGCATTTCAAAAAAAAAAAAAAAATATAATCATTCTTTCCCAGTGTTCATGTAAGTTTCATCATTTTTCACAAAGAGTCTTAACAACATCAATTGCACTAACATACCCCTTTTGAGTAAATCAAGCCTTAAAAAGAACGCTAATTAAAAATTACTAGACTTTATGTTTGTAGGGTCCATCAACTAGATTAGGCTAGAGCCTTGATTTAGGTTGGAAAGGAAACTCTTCAAGGCTATAAAAAAAGCATACGAGTATGTGCTAAGAAGTGTAGAAGTCCAGTATCGTGAAAGTTATCCAGGACCCCCCTCTAACACAGGGGCTAAATACGAGGTCGTGTGTGGAAAGGTAGCAGAGATAACCCCTCCAAAGCTAGACCAATCGTAGTGGAGAACACATATAGAGGGCTTGTCTTGGGATTCCATCGATTGCATTTGCCACGGAGCTTCATGGGTCTCGAATCCATTCGAGGTCCTCATTTGTCTTCTAGACCAATTGCTTTTGATAACCTTGGCAGGTTTCTAGCTTGATACCCTGCTCATTGTGGTCTACCCGACTGTCGACTGTACCCGCCTGGTGACTGTTCGCGTGCTGACAACCTAGTTGCCTATCTTTCTAGTGACATACACAGGTGACTACGGAGGTATACATCGATACCTAGGATAGACATTGGGCCATGCTTTGCAAAGTATACCCAGAGGGTTCTTTCGTTTTCAAGTTGCACTTGTACCGGTAAGTTTCTCTAGTGTTGGTTGGTGTAACTGTTCTTCCAACTAGTTAGTCATTTGCTTGATTTTCCTTTAGGAACGTTTAGTGTGTGCTCTGTGCTCCCTAGTTTTCCATAGTGAGTAGTCAGTCATGGCTTTGGGTCTCTAACCTAGGGTGGTAGACCACCCACTCCGCCGGTCGTGAGGACGTTTTTGTCTTCCTCTTAGAAACGTGGAGCCACCTCTTTATAGGCGTTGTTTTGATACCACTGGTTTACCAGAGTTAGTGCGTGAGACTTTTATGGACTTGAACGATCCCGCAAGGGGAGAACCTGTGCATAGGATATTCATGGATAAATTTCCTGATGATACCAACCAAGGAAACCCTTTACAAGGGGATTCTTGTGCTTTTCCTTTCTTTGGAAACGTTGGTGTCCCTTTGATGGCCACTTTGTACATTCCTGGTTTGAATGTGGGACTACCGGTTTGGTTGGGTACCATTCCAAATGTACCGAATGCTCTCGATGCTTCTCATTTAAGCACCTTAATTCATGGGAACCTTGTTGATGTTTCTTCATCAGCAAAGTATTCTCCTCCTCCTTCTCCTAGAGCTGGTGAAAATACAGTTACTAGTAACCGAAAGTCCAAACGAAATAGAAAGAGGAAGAATAGGAAGAAGAAATCACCAACCTCTACTAGTCATGTTGGAGATAGGTCGACAACCTCTGCAAGTCACGTTTAAGACCAACACCCACCCTCTGCAAGTTATGTTGGGGGCACACACCCACCCTCTGCAAGTCATGCTGGGGTAAAAAGTCAAGTCATTGCTAGTCATATTGGTAATAGGTCTGTAGCCTATGCAAGTCATGTTATCAACCCATCATTAACCTTTGCAAGTCATGTTGGAGATGTGAAACCAACCACTTCTAGTCATGTTGGGGGCATTAATTATGTTGATAAACCTAGACAGATAGGACGTAAGCCTAAGTTCCCTTGTAATATTTGCAAGGCAGATCACCTTACTCATTTGTGCTCTGGCATTCGAGAGGTACAAAGATTATGTTTCCTGTCTGCAAACTCTTCTGATTCTGAGTCTTTTGAGTTTTCCTCATAGTCTATTCACCCATTGGTTGAGAAAGTGGTCACGTTGATGCAGTCATTGGTTGATCTCACTCCTCTTTTGAGGGGTGGCGTGCCTTTAGATCTTGTATTCTCTCAGCCTATTCATTCATTGGCTGAGAAAGTGGTCATGCCGATGCAGTCGTCGGCTGATCCCACTCCTCTTTTGGGGGGTGAGGTGCCTTTAGACCATGTAGTCTTGTAGCCTATTCATCCATTGGTTGTGAAAGTGGTCATGTTGATGCAGTCATCAGTTGATCCCAATCGTCTTTTGCGAGGTGAGGTGCCTTTAGACCATGTAGTCCCGTAGCCTATTCAGCCATTGGTTGCGAAAGTGGTCATGTTGATGCAGTCATCGGATGGTCCCACTCTTCTTTTGGGGAGTGATGTGTCTACCAACCGTGTTTTTAGCATTTTTTGTTCAATACTTTCAGAACAAGGGAGCATTCCGCTCATTCCGAGCACACCCCCTCCAAGCCCTAGGATGGTTTCCTTTGATTGGAATGACCTTGTTGAGCCTCATCTTCCTTCTACCGCACCTTTTCAAATAAGGGTTGAAGTTAATTCAACAAAAATTTATCGATGTATTATGGATGAGGGAGCCTTTGCAAGTATTTTATTCTCCTCGGTTTGGAAAGTCTTGGGATATCCCAAGCTTGTGTCTGCTTCGCATGAGTTGTTGGCTTTTGACATACATCCTAGTGAATATTTGGGGATTCTTCCTCAGTTGCCTATCTCATTAGGTGGGAAGACTATCCTTGTTGATGTTATAGTGGTGCAAGGCCCGTTAGATTTCAATATGCTTCTTGGGCATGATTATGTATATGTTATGAATGTTGTAGTGTCTACGCTCTTCTGGTTGATGCATTTCCCTCACAATAGAAGCATTGTCACTATTGAACAGCTGGCATCTGATAATCACCATCCTAATTCAACATTATTTCACACTACCCCTTTATATGTTCCTAACGTTCGTGTAGACTCTACCCCACCACAGGTTAATTATGTGGCATCTTATCCTCAGTGTTCAATTGCTTCTGAGCAGGAACCGATGCAATCATGTGTTCCCTCTCGATACTTTTTCTCAGCAATTAATCCATTGGTTTATCCAATGGGGGAATCGGATCCCTTGTTTCCCCCTCTTAGTCCAAGTAGGCTTGAGTAT
This sequence comes from Picea engelmannii, assembly GCA_009831015.1. Lineage (NCBI taxonomy): Eukaryota > Viridiplantae > Streptophyta > Pinopsida > Pinales > Pinaceae > Picea > Picea engelmannii. Next base: position 628,674 of record ML784153.1, on the reverse strand, counting down.
CCTTCCGAGTCTGATCTCGTTGTTTGTAGATCCTCAATCCCTCGTGCTTGTGATTCTTCGTTGATAGAATCTGCCAGTCCTAGCCAGAACCTCCATCGTCATATCGAGTATGGTCAGTTTACTTCACCCTTTGGGACTGTCGACCCTCATTTGCGTGATTTCTCAGATTTTGAATTGCCTTCAGATGAGGCTATCCTTGAAGCCATGACTACGGTTTCTATACCGAGGGAGAACTTACACCATGGTTTGTGTTTTCTTCCCTTTTGGGAGACTTTCCAAGTTGACTATCGAAGAAACTCTTGGTCTGAGCCTAGCAGCAGGTTCTACCTGAACTAGTTTCATACATGAATCATAGCCTCCACGGGTCTTCTTTTAATCCCTTTCCAAAGCCTCTAAACATGAATTGATTTCCGAGCGATCTTGTGGCCTTTCATGCTCATTAAACTGAAATTTGAAGTCACATCTATCCAGCAATAGTTTACCCCTTTTTCGGTCTGCACGATCAACTGTACGAACAAAGGTATACTCCAGGGAACTTTAGTTCTCTAGAAGAGTACCCTCAGGTATAATTTTAACCCTTTTTCGGGCCTGACGGACTAAATGTACGAAAAAGGAACCCCCACAGAGTCCATAGTTAAGCTCTTCTCAGACTCCCTAAAATTGAAAAGATCGTTGAGTGACCTTATTCTTTCACACTCATTAAAATAGTCTAGAAGAACATTCCTGATGGAGTCCATAGTTAATCTTTTTTCAGACTCCTTAAAAATGAAAAAATGGCCGAGTGATCTTGTCTTTATCACACTCGTTAAAATGGTTTTGAATAGACATCTTGTCAGTGCTAGTTTACCCATTTCTTGAACCAACTAGACTACCTTCGAAAAAGGTACCCCATTGGAGTCTCCTTTTACGTTTTTTCAGACTCTCTAAATATGAAAAACCACTGAGCTTACCTTCTTTGGGCTCATTAAACTTACATCGAAGGACGTCACCATTGTGTGTTTTGTTAACCACGTTTTCATACCTGTGTCTTTGGTCTAATGCTGGCTCCACATTGCTCTTGACTGAACCATTTGAAGCATGCCTTATACGCAAGCCCTGTAGCAGTTTTCCTCTGCGTCTTGACACCTTTGGTCCCAGGAGGGATTTTTTCCCACGTGTATTTCCTTTGAACATCAGTCTTGTCCTTGCGCCTTGAACTTGTATGTTTTCAACACTCATTCCTCCTTTGTAAAGTAACATTATTTTATTCTTTTTCCAAAATTATTGAAAAAGACAAAAAAAAATCAAATATACCCCAAAAAGAGGAAGGGAAAAGTATTTTCTTTTATTGGCAGCACAATGCGTCGCCCTTGGATAAAGCACATCTGTCATATTTGTTTGTCAAACCCTGATATTTCATATGACCTTAGGAAGATGTTCCCGCTGCATTGAGTTGTGTCCTCCTCTGTTTGGTTATTCTTCCAAACATATGGAGAGTTTGTGTTGCCTCCTGCCACGCAAACTTATGTTAATGCCATGATGCCTGAGTCTCATCATTTGTCATGCTATTGTCTAAGGGAAGTTTTTACCAAGCCTAATTCATCCACTCTGTAGTTTGTCTCTTGCCCTCATGCCCGACCATCCTGAAAGTCCAATCAAGTCTTTGTTCAAAATCAATGAATCCTTTAGTCTGATAATCAATATTCTCTAGTCCATGACCGACGAGCCATCGAAGACCTCAGGGTAGTGAAGTTGTACACTCATATTACACTCCTACCCGAGTTTTGAAGATTTTGAAGTTGTTGCTCGAGCTTTGAATACCTAATCTCCATCCATCAGGCCTTATCAACTTCTAGAAGATGGATACTCTACATGTATATCTTTTTTATTTCAAGATGTAGCTCCATTGTGTATTGCTCGCAGATACACTTTATATAGTTATATGACATGGATCTACAGTGTATTTAATTGGTAGCCATGATTTTATTTTATCCCGAGCATGGGTATGCCCACCTCGGTGAGACAATTATTATTTTGCAGACAACACCTCCCGATTTCTGGTCCCTAGGCTCACTTGTTTGGAATGTTGGTGAAGATTGTTAATGTATTTCGGCCATCATATGCTCTTCTGACCTCACACATTAGGGGCCATATGTTATAACCCTAATTTTCACCAGACATGCTTACCTGGCATCAGGCCATCTCAGATTCCTTCTTTGCCAAAACACTGTTGAACAACTCTTCTTAAAAACCCCTTTTATAAAGGCCCACGTGCCCTGCTCCATTACTGCACGTGTGTACACGCTAGCTGACCCACGACAGCCCACATGTACCTACAAAAGAACTGAAAAAGGAAATTTGTTGATAGAACACACAGCTTTGGGTAAGTTAACTAAACCTTTCGGCCATGCATGGTCGGTCACTCGACCAAATACCTAGCTTCTTCTAGCCTATAAAAGAAGGGTTATGGGTCCCATTTGAAAGGAGGAGAATCATAGTAAAGAAAATATACCCTATGAAGCATTCCCTATGTCCCAACCTTTATCCATCCTTGTGCAAAAAGAAGTATAGAGAAAAGCAGTTGGAAGACAGTGGAAGAAGAGCCCAAGACCAGGATCGAGGAGCAGTAGCTGACTTTATCATTGTAAGGTATCATTGTGAAGTTAATAAAAGAATTGTTTTTCCCGTCCTGCCATATGAGATTGTCATTATTGGAATATTGATTGTATGATTGATTAAATATCTAACCCGTTATTTCATAGATCAAATGCATGTGAAGTTCTTTGTTTGTCTTTAGTGAATGCAGGTCAGCATTGGGAGGAGAGTTGCAGTCAAAGAACAACCAAGCGCGAAAAGGGATCGACATCAAACACAAAAAAAGGTGCGTCAACTTAATCTCTTGAACCTTGTATTTACATATGAGTAATGGGGTTTAGGCATGCGATGATGGTAAAAAGTAAGAATCTTTAGGTCATTTCTGCATGCATGATAAAACCCTTATTTCTAGTTCGTAGGAGGGATTTCCCACCCACAACATTGGGGAAGGAGGATCTGGTGAGGTGCACGCAGATCTCATGTCCTATGCAGATTATGATATTTTGGCTCTGTGCTTGTAGTTGATTGACCGAAGATAATAAAAGAGAATAAGAGTTGGTGGACGTAGCCCGAGGCTGGGGGTGAACCACGTATATCTTGTGTTGTTATTCTTTGTGTGATGTATTGATATGTTTATGTGTTTACTTGCTTAAGTACTTTGATATAGATGAATGATAGATAGATATGTTAATGTGTTGTGCTTAATAATATGGATGAATGTTATATCTAACCTATGTGAATGTGATTAGTGCTTGAATAGGTTAGATCTGGGTTAAAATTGTGGTGCTTTGTAATTAGGGTTTTATCTACGAAGTGAATACTGGTTAAATATTGATGAATTATAACTGTTAAGTGCTTTGTTAAGGTGTTGTAATCATAGATCGGAGTCCCAGCTAAGGTTGCATACATATGAGTCCTGCAACCACCCCTGCCTCTACCTCAGGTGAGACTTCATCTGCTTCGCAGGTGTTGCCAAAAGGGTCGGTAGTTAGGGTTTTGTTGGTGCGTTGTTGTAGCATTGAACCCTGGGTCTGCCCCTGTGCCAACAGTTTTCTTTCACCTAGTACTCTATAAAAATCAATTATCCTAGGATTGTTCATAAATAAGATCCTTCTGGAGCCCATGTGTTTTTTTTCATTTTTCAGTAGAGTAGTGTACATATTTCCCTTTTTTATTTAGCGAAAGTTTTAAGATAGAATCCATAGCCAGACAGCTAAGGCACTGGAACTGCACATTCTTGGCATCTCGTAGGGAGCATGCCATCCCCTGTGGAGCCAAATGTTATCACATAAATTTTTCTAAGGGTCACAGGGTGGCCCAGTCCTTTGCTTGCATAGGTATTAACCTTGAGCTCAAATCACAACTTTCAAAACAGTCTATTTCGGGCTTGAAATGCAAGCTACAGGCAAGTTTAATCTTTCAGTGGTGGATATTCCTGGAGCATTTTAGATCAACGTCTCACATGCATTCAAAATTTCAAAGTTGCACAAAGTATAATGCCATTGAAAACCCCGAAGCCCAAAGAGAGCATCAGTCGTAGATCTTAAAGGGGACATGTGGAGGCATATCCCTCACTTAGGAATTCAATGCTCTAGAGGATTGTGGGAGTTAAGCATTGAGAAGTCCCAAAGAACTGAGGTGTCGAAGTGTCGGAGTCCTGAAGCGTCGAAGTGGGGAAGCATCGAAGAGCCGAAGAGCCGAGGCCCGAATTCAAATATCAAGCACATGATAAGTCTCGACCATCAGATCTCATTGGGAGAGATCGACGGTGGGAAAATTTTTGCGAAAGTCGAGACTCCGAAAGATTGTTAAATTTATTTTTCCAAAGGTTCAAAGTCCTGATATCTCGAAGTGAGCATGAGTCATATATCTTAAAGGGGACACGTGGAGATAGATCCATCACTGCGGAGAAAGTCACCTCGGGATATTTGAAGTGAGAAATCCGTAAAATTCCCAATGGTTGAAGTGCGAGATAAATCCAGACTGTAGGTCTTAAGGAGATAGGTGGCAGTTGATCTGAGGGTTTGCGGGAATGAGCTTTGGGAGTTTTGAAATTAGGCAAAGGAAAACTTCATGAAGTGTGAAGTAGATCTGGACCATCCTATCCAGAGTGGCACATGGAAACAGATCAACATATTCACAGCTTCGCAAATCGGAGGATTTTCGGGGAGCAATGCGCAAGTTTCGCAAAGCACAAAGTCCTGAGGCACTCAGGAGTTGGACCCAGGGTCACAGCCTGAGATCATGTGGAAATTAGGTCCAGGAATAAATTTGGCACCCATCACATGGATCTAGCTGAGGTGGAGTTCTGAGGAAGAAATCACAGCTGTCGAATGAAAAGAATATCCGATCATCGATCTGAGTAAGGCGATTTCATCAAATCAGGAATCGGGAAATCTATAGTCTAGTGTTTTGAAAATATCTGAAAAGATAAATCCTGAAATGCCTTTGAATATGAGTGCCAGGTCATGGCCCAAGGTCGCATGAAAGAAAGGGTAAATGGAGAAGAAGTTGGTGTGAGAATATTTGGAGCGTGAAGGAAAGGTTTGCACGTTTCACAAGACCTGCACCAAAGGCTGAGGATGCTCGTGTTAGTTGAAAAATGAGACCGTCAAGGTTTCAAGGTGCTAGGTTGAATTGAAGAACCATTAGAAATGCATGACACCTCCTTGAGCATTAAGCCTCATTCTGATCTTGAGAGGTGGTAGTTAATGAAAATAGATTTGGTGGTTGAAACCTCAGCTCACTCCATAAATGGAAGGCATGGGAGGTATGGCCATGGAGATTGAAATGTCAATTTGTGGTACCCCTGCAGATGGATTTTTCTAGAGACCCATACTGATCTGAGATCGTGTCTGATAGAAGGATGCACTCACAGTCTGACAGAAGAAGACGCAAACAAAAGGTCTGGAATGCAATGGCCAGATCGTGCTCCTGGTGATCGTGGACAGTTCTGAGTATAAAGGTTTCAATTTGATATTTTTTTAGTGTGGTTAACTAATTGAGCAAAGCTCCCTATTTTGTAATATTTTGATGCCAGAAGTTGTTCTCTGGTTATGTAACAAATTTGAGACTTTCGCATTAATAGAAGTCAACCTCTTTCCATATCTTTGTAAAAATTGTGCTAAAACACTCGTACATGGAGGATCCAGTCGAGGGTTGTATTTTTATTGTAATGTAGGTTTGATTATAGTATCTATGTGACCAGTTTTAGTTAGCTTCTTTGTTGTCTTTTTCTCTCTTACGCTAAATGGCTCGGGCATGGAGGATCCATTTGATTTGTTATAGTTGCATGATAATGTAGGCTTGAATATTATGTTGTTGTGACTGTGTTGCTTGGACATATTTCAGTGTCTGAATCTTGAGCTCAAGAGTACTCTTGAGTCTGTGTTTTTCTTCACCAAGCTGCTTGAAAGCCAGATGCCCATAGCAGTCTTGTTCACCTCTCTCACTAATTCTTCCCTCTGCTCACACGTAATCTCAAATCATTGACCGAAGTTAATGAGGCCCTCACTTCCTTGTGCATTGCCTGCCCAATTTCTAGGTTAGAAACATTCATGTATTGAGTTTTGTCCATTTGACCTCCACTCACATAAATCAAACATCCACCAAACACTCTGATGGGTACTAGGATTATCCTCCCCCAATTTGAGGGTGATTATCAGTGCTAACAAAATGGAAACACTTTGGTCCGGATGAAGCGACTTTGGAAATGGAGGATTCCATGAAACATGCATACCCTTTTTTGTTCACTGTTAAATATGGAATTTTTTTGTGTTAAATAGAACATTGAGGGTGGAGTGTTAGAATGATGTAAATGTGATCATTTAACCATAGACAATGCTACACCATTGTCACCCATCCATAGGCACAAAATCCACCCCAAATCACCTTAACTTTTGACAAAAAAAATGATTCTGGGAAGCCACACTAGAACCAAAAAATGACCAAGAGAGCGCACCTTCTCCAAGGGTAGCGCACAAGAGAAAGTACTGGAAGGAATGAAAAAGAGAAAACCATACAACTGCAGTTTCTCCTCCTCCTCCAAAATTGCACATTTTTTTTGGTTTCCTGAGTGAGAGTGATTGAGTGAACAAATGAGCCAATATGTCCTTTATTTATATTAATCTGTCCAATGAATTTTCTTCCTGTGACGACCTTACTTTCTGGTAATTATATTTTTTGTTTATATTTTTCCTGTGAAGCCAACTTGTCTTCCTGGAGGATAATACCTTAATATTATATATATGTTGAGCCGACATGTCTTCTAGGGTTTTCACACATCTATTTAGGGTTTCTCTTTCTTCTGGAACTTTCTATTCTAGTCAAAGGTTACACATGGAGGTTAATACCTCCTGCAACTACCATAATATAAACACTCCCTCTTAGCTAGGGAGGTATTAATGGTCTCAAACACATCTATCCATTTTCACATGGAATGAGAAAGACTTACATAGTATTGTAGACCATTCTATAAGTAACATCATCAAACGTATCATCATTGCTATTAGCATCATCTGGTAGAAATCATCAAAACATATCATCGTACTTGTTCTTAGTATTATTCTATCATAGAAAATATCACAATATCCATGAGCCTCATTTATCTATATTGATGATCCATCTCCATCAACATGTGTCTAGCACCTCGGGTCATTCTTGTCCCATGACAAGAATCATGACCTCATCGGAGCCTTATTCACCTCATAGTTGATCATATCATAGGATCACTCCGTGAATGCATTTAGCTCGATGCTCCTGGACACATGTGTCTAGCACCTTGGATAGTTCTTGTCCCATGACAAGAATTATGATCACATCGAAGCCACAAACACATCATGGTGATCCTCTCATAGGATCACTCTATGAATGCATTTAGCTTGATTCTATCAGACATGTGGAATTGCACCTCAAACACCTCGAGTATTTAGTCCGTCAAAGACCACATCAGGGAACATATACTTTGGATGTAGATTTTCACTATCTCCCCTGGTATTCAACCCAGTTCTTGTGGAGATAGATTCGGGCCGATGCTTATTGGGGATACTCACCTACTCGTGAGAGTTTCAAGGCTCGATGTAATTCACACATAGGAGATCTAGCAGCAACTCGAATCTTCAATCCATCGAAGATTACATCTGGGCCTATTCCCACATGATCAAGTTTGTCTTATCAATCTTGGAATATCAACACGATGATGCAATCATCAATACTCCCCCAGGGAAACATTTTCATTCCTTCCAAGCTTTTCCTAGATAGAGGCTTAGTGAAAATGTCATCTATCTGCTCATCTGTGGATATGTGAAGGAGCCTCATTGTTTCTTCTTGCACCATGTCTCTGATGACGTCCTACAAGATCTTTCTAAAATTCACCCTGCTTCATATCTTGCATCATTGGCTATGATATAGAAAGTGCCCAAGAATTTAGTTTTAGAATTCGTTGGAGCTGCAAAATCAGAAACCCTAGTTGTTGTTGCAACTGGTGCTACAATGAGCTTGACAAGGAATTCTCAATCTACCTTCCAGATATTATACTGTTATGAAGGTAGTGTGGGACCATAACCTGTTAGAATAATGTAAATGTGCTTGTTTCACCATAGAAAATGTTACACCATTGTCACCCATCCATAAGCACAAAGTCCACCCTCGAGCACCTTAACCTTTGACAGAAAGAATGATTTCAGTAAGCCACACCAAAACCAACATATGACCAAGAAAGCACACCTTATCTAAGGGTATCACACAAGAGAAATTACTGGAAGGGTTGAACAAGAGAAAATTGTACAACTACAGTTGTTGTTGCTCTTCCTCCAAACTTGCGCATTGTTTTTGGTTTCCTAAGTGAGAGTGAGTGAGTGAGTGAAAAAATGAGCCAAAACGTCTTCTATTTATATTAATATGTCTAGTGACTTTTCTGGCTGGGCCGACCTGACTTTCTGGTAATTATATTTTATGTTTATCTTTTTCCTGTGAAGCTGACTTGTCTTCCTAGAGGATAATACCTTAATACTATATATATGTTGAGCCAACATATCTTCTATGGTTTTCACACATTTGTTTAAGGTTTCTCTTGCTTTCAGAACATTATATTCTAGTCAAAGGTTACACATGTATGTTAATACCTCCTGTAGGTACCATAATGTCAACACAATGTTCCTTTAAGGGGGAGGGGCTTCATCAAAGACACAATATTCAGCACAAGAAAGGAAAATATGGACTGCATATGATAGATAAATTTAAATGATCATTCCATTAAATGCAAGAAATATTTTGATAGACACACATTTTAAATCTCATGCTTAAAAATTAAAGTCTAAGAGATCAATAATGTTATGTCTCAAATAGTTCTCTGGGAACCTCAAAAAATAATAGGTGTCTTTATAAAAGTGAACAGTAATGTCTAAGATTTCAATAAAACTAAATTGTGTTTGTCCTTCAAATAGGACTGGGATGGGGTTCCTGTGGACCATAAAATGAAGAGAGACTTGGAAGAAAAAAGAAAGCAATCAAGGGTCAACCTTTGGTTTCACAGATTCTGGGAACAAAAAAGGAAAAATTACTATTGACTAAAAAAGAAAAAGTGGTGAAAGAAAGAACATGGTGACTACTTGACTTACTGAGATGGAAATTTCTAACCATCATTTGCTTGTTGTGTCAGCTTTTGTAGGTTTTTTTTGTTGTGCTAGAGGTGGCACTACTTCTTGTTGATCTATCTCAATTTTTGTTTTTTTTGTAAGTTAGAAGATATTGTATTACCATGTAAAATCCTTGTTTCCCCCAACTTGTAATTAATCATAACATAGGATTACCATGCTAAGGCATGTGGACGATGTAAATTTATTATTTTTAAATTGCCCATAAATGATTGATGGGGGGTGAAGCCTTGAAGTACGAGCCATTATATCTCTAGAGGAAGGAAATCAGTTAATGAAGAAAGGACCAATGGTTGAATCATCAACCACCCCCATGAATGTAAGCATGGTCTAGCTACAGAATGTTAATCTGAAGTACCATAGAGACCTGCAAACCCAATCTTCCTTCTGACATAAGGAACAGGATTGGTCGGAAACCTTTCAAAGAAGGGAAGGTAAGATACATACAGACACACAGCAAGAGGAGAGACACCAGACAAGAGCGCAACCTCAAAAATGGGATGAGGGAACCAAAAGGAAGTGCAAAGAACATGACCTAAAGGACTGAATGTGGGCTTGATGTTGGGGAAGCATTTGATAAACCTCGCAGGGTCATTGTGACAGAGAGAGTTTTCTTTGAGAGATGGAGTAAATTCCCTAGTGATATCATGGCTTGGCACAGGGGTGTCCAGAGTGCTAAGAATGAATGCCTCTGAGCCTATGGTTGGGTGGAAAGGCACACACCCATAGGCAGTTAGCTAGATGCAACTTGTAATAGATAAGTATTCTCATACCCTGTGAAATTGAGTTGTAATTGTGTAATAAAATTAGATATACTGTGAACGACCCAGGGATGGATATGTTTGCTTAATGATTTATACAGTATCCCCTTTTGTGTCTGCTTTATGGTGTAATTAGGAAACTAATAAATTATATTAATTGGACATGTTTTGTATTCGTAAATTCTTGCGCTCTGTGGTGACTTAAACTAGATCCACGAATTGTGAGTTCGTCAATCTTGGGCACAGTTTCACGTACACATGTCGACGCTCCTAGTTTTTTGGAGTCCCTTGGAGGAGGGAGTCTGTTAAATCTTAGGAGAGATATTGCAAGTATGCACAGGCTCCCTGCGAGGCAGGCAGAGACCGATAACCACTTAAGTTCTAGCATTGATTAATGAGTGTAAGGGGTGCACGGAAGGATTATTCCAAGCATTAAGTTCAAGAGAAATAGCACAAATCTCTTAAGACTTTCAGAGCTAACAAAGATCAGGAAGAACAGTGAGGTTGAAGTATCGAAAAAGGCGGGTGTCCCTTGTTTGGAAGACAAACAGACAAAATCTGTTCGGAAGAGGCCATAGTCTGTTGTGACCGTTGGGTATGGGAAAGAGTGTGGGAGTTAACCCTAGAGTCATTTGGATTTTGCGAGTTCGGCGAACTGAGTGAGCTCATCGTAAGGGAGGTAAAATATCCAAAGTTATGAAGTCTTGAAGTTAACTCTGAGCCTTAGATATGAGGATGCCCGAGAACCATCCTGACTGCTAGATCTGGGAGGCAAACGATATTCAAGTTACCAGAACTACCTATGACATAAGAACCTGATAGAGGACATGTTAGTTCATGGTCACAATCAAACTACATCATTGATCTCATCAAGAATGGAAGATCAACGACTAGGATTAGACTAGATTCGAGCGAGCACTCCCTTGATGGCAGAGGTTGAACCCCACAATTTCTCTGAACCGTCGATCATCGTTGACCTTCAATCTGAGTTTGATGAGATCCCTGAAATGCAAGGAGTGTGTGGGAAGGTGAAATCTTCAAGGGGAATCAATATCAGAGGAGATATCACTTTCAGGCATGTAGACGAAGTCCAAGAGACGGACTCGTAGGAGGAGCAAAGGTCAAAGCCTTTGAACACTTAGAAAATATTCTAAGTCAGAAGAGATCAGAAGCTCGGGACAAGGAGCGACAATGGTCATTGGATCACAGTGCAGAGGACCAATAGTCATCTAATCGGAGCAAGGTGCCCGAGCCTTAGTGCTTTGCACACGCAGGAGAGTGGACTTACCAAAGTCCCAAAGTCCTGAAGTGGTTTGGGACCATCCATCGTCAAGGAGAACGAAGTAAATCTCAAGCGTCGGATCCAGAGGACGGGTGGCATAAACTTGTAGACTCTGGGTAAAGACCCAAATAAAATGTCAACTGTCAGATCGTTCGAAGTAAACGTCAGTCGTTGGATCCAAAGGACAGGTGGTGTAAGTCTCTGGACTCCAGGTAAAGACCCAAAGTAGATCATGTCTGTCGGCTGGCAGGAGATACATGTCGATAGATCGGAGACTTCAGGGAAAACTACTTTGTAGGTTTCCAAGTGAGGAGTGTGACAAACTTCTGAAGCCCCAAAGGCTAAATAAGATCGCAACCGTCTGTTGTAGAGGGATATGTGGTGAAAATCCATGAAGTTCGAGTGAAAGCACTCTGGTAGAAATGAGTGCATAGGAGTCTGAAACTCTCGAAGCCCTAAGAACCGAAGATCCGAAGAGAATATAGACTTTCAGATCTAGAGGGTACGTGGCAAAAGATAGTGAACTCCAGGTGAAAGTACTCCGGGATAAAATGAAGGAGTAAAGTTTGAAATCGTCGAACCTTGAATAGTCGAAGCAGCTGAGAATCGTCGATCTGTGAGAGGACACATGTCATTAGATTGTGAACTCCGGATAAAATGCTCTGGGAGAAGCAGAGAGTGGGGAAATTGAGATTTGAAATTGTCGAAGGCCGAATTCCTAAAGCGGATGACAGACGTTGATTTGAAAGTGGACGTGTGGTGCCAGATCTATAAATCTGGGTACAGAGCATTCTAGAGGAAAGGAGAGGCTGAAAGCATCAAAGTCCCAAAGGAGATCTTGATTGTTGATCGAGGAGGAGTTTAAAGGACCATTGATATGGTCTTGGTTGAAAAGTGTCGAAGTCCCGAAGAGGACCAGGGTCGTCGATTTGGAGAGGACAGGTGTCGGAAGATCCAACACTCCGGAAGGATTCACTTCAGATATTTGTGTTTGTGGAGAGAGTATGTAGACCGTTGATCAGAGTAGACGTGTGGCGTCCTATATACAACTCCAGGTACGGAGAACTCTGGGAGAAAAGGGTGAATGAAGGAGCAAGAACTCATGAAGGTAAGACAGCCAGAGTTCATCAGAACCGTCCATTTGTTGAGGACAGGTGTCAGCAGTTCTTCCACTCCGGAAGATAGCTACTAACAGAGGAAGTGAAAGTTGAGAGTTGAAACTCCCGAAACTCAAATCGCGAAATAAATCACAGTCGTTGATTTAGAAAGGTTAGATATGATCCGTAGATTCAAAAAGCATATATCTGAGCCATCTATTCAGAAGCACCGTCAAGGTCATGATATTGACTGTCCTGTCGCATTGTGGGGACCAAAGGTGCATGAACTTTAAAAAGTTGAGGGTGGGCCACAATCCAGACCATGGTTGTGGAGAAAGGACACGTGGAGGCTCAAGGTGAATTGCGAGGAGAAAATTAGTTGGTTTCAAACCACCCTTGGACACACCCGCAATCACATGTATTACGTGATGTCATCTCTCAAGGACATGACAAGGAAGGGCTTATCAAAAAAGGAGCTAGCGCCCAAACTCGGAGATTTCGCAAGAGAAAAATGGAAAGGTCACGAATACCATTAGACATGCACCTAGAAGTTGAAAGAGTCTGCATTTAATTATAGAATGAGACCATAAAGGTCTCATAGATTCGTTTGGCTCCAGAATCGGAGATCCTTGACCGAGAGGTCGGACTGGTTCCTCAACTTTCCAAATTAGAAACCATGGATGGAGAATCTGTCCTTTAAGAAAAGAGAAAATTTGTATGCCCCGTCATGGGTGTGTTATAAATTGGTATCAGAGCATGGTTACAACACTTGGCCTACATGGGCTCATGCACGAGTCGCATAAAGAGGTATTGTTATCTGCATTTACTCCTTGAGGAGAAGGATTGCAGATTGAACCTGTGATTTTGGGAATTCTTGTTGAATTCTAGCAGAAGAATTTCTTTAGCCCTTTGTCAAAGTGATAACTACTCTTACCGGAGTAGGTATATGATAATTAACATTTATAATAAGACTTGAATGTGGATAGTTGAAGGTGGTAGGGTTTTTTCAAGAGCAGTTGAAGCTCGAAGGAAGGATGACCTAGTGTTCATAACACTGCTTCTAAGCATGGGCAGTTGGAACCTCAGGCACTGGTGATGGCAGATTATATAATGGTTAATACCTTTTTGGGCTTAAAGGAATTTGATAGGATTAGGTAGGATCCTTGGCAGTTATAGTTACTTATTTACATTAAACTCAGAGTATATAACTCCTCATAACTAGAGAAAGGTGATATGGGTAAAACCCTGTGGACGTTGAGGCAAGGAGGTTTTCTTTCTAGACGTTGTCACGTAAAGAGGAAAGTGACCCTGGTTGGTTATTTCAATGAGAGAATGCAACATCACTACGAAATATGACTGTGAGATTAGTCCTGTGAGTGACTAAAACCCCAAACTAAAGGAAACTAATGATGAAATTAAATAATCAAGTGAATGCATTAGGTAAAAAGGTGCAATAGATGCACCTACATATACACGAATGTGTATACATGATCATAAGGATGCTTGGAACATCCTTAGGAAAAGGATATAGAGTCCCGATATGTCCATGTGCATGATGAATACTTAGTTGTGTTTAATTATGCTTGAGTGAATGGGTTTAATGCATTGTGAAGCTTCTTAATATGAATCTTGATATCAATATCAGTTAGGTATGAATGATATTAAATGTGCAAGTGATGCACATGTATGATGAAAGAGTATAGTTGTAGGCACCATATGGTTTCCCTTATGAGTGCAATATAAAGCAATGATTGCTCTTGTCTAGATTAAATGAATACTATGTATGCATGGTTGACTCCATTCTGAAGAGTCATGAAAGTTTTGTTCCAAATAATAGATTGAGGGGAATGTATTCCCTTTCCTTAGGGAATACTAATATAATTAGATAAAAGGGTAAATTAACAAAGATGTTTTGTTGTCATGATAAGAGGTAAATGATTATGCCTTTTAAGATTACATTTTGAAAGCATCATGTAATGAATAAGAAGACTAATGAATGAATAAAGGAGTATGTTTGATTGAATAGGCTTGGTTGGAGCCATGTTAAGAAAAGGTAGTGAGGCCTTTAGAGATAACTCTGATGGGCTGAAAAGTCCCAGGCGGTGTAGAAAGAATTGGAAGAAGGGGAGAGCCCCTAACTCCTTTATTTTTATGTGTTATGTTTCCTCTGGAATGAAAAATCTAACTTACTAACAAAAGTAAATGTTTTGATACCATAGTGATGATGATTGTATTACTGCAGAAACAATCAAGAACTGTGTATATTGCATTCATGGAAATACTTGAGGATAATGTGATGAAATGCATAAAGATATGCTAGGACATTTTAAAAAAAAATTATGGATTTGAATGTTATGATACATGCATTTTAATTGATATTACAACTAATGATGCATGTTGTGTATACAAAGGAATTGGAACTGTTAAGGAAGACAGTTACCAATAATGGGAAACCTCAAGTAGAGGATGACCATGGGAAGGTTGCGGTCCAAATATTAATGATAGGACTATGAGAATCCCACTAAAGCACTGTTGATGAGGTGAAAATCAGAAAGAGGGTGCTAGCAGCCAATAACAATTGTATGCCATGGATACCCAAGTAGGGTATGATTCAGGAAGGAGACCTCGAAATGTTGGAGGTGTGAACCTCAGATAGTGAAGATTGATTGTATGATGCAGCAACATCTGAACCAAATGATCTATGTTGGCTCAAAAGGTCAAAAACCTTTACTAGGAGATCGTAGAAATCCCTTCGATCAACTATAGATCGAGATCGTGAGGATCGCGAAAGAAAAACCTGATCAAATCAGGTTAATCAAGATCCTGACAGAGGAAGTGAACACGAGTCGTTCATCGGAAGGAAATTGATCTCAGTTGTCAAATCAATTTCAATATCTACTGGAGTTAATGGATCAAATGCTAGTCATTCAGACCCATATTCATTGTGGATATCGAATGGGCACATGGGTTAACGACGGAGCCTGTGCCCGTAATTTAAATTCAATGTAGATTTGTTTTGATTTTGGGGTATGATCGTAGATCGGACAACTCATATTGATTGCAGACCGTGAAGGCAAAATTAACGAGCGCGCTAGTTCACGGCCCGCAATAAACCAACACTGTTGATCTCGTCGGGGTGGATGATCAACGACCGTGATTAAGGAGTTGGGCAAGTACTTTTCAGATTATGGAGATTGAACTCTCTGATAAAGAGAGAACACATTGGGGATTATGCAATCATTGTGAATCGTTGATCTATGAACGATCGGTGGGAGGACCTACAAGGAACCCACACACTAATGCCACATAAACTCATACCGTGATTGGGTTTTGTGGTTGAATTTGGCAAATTGAGGGTCTGCTCTCAGTATAGATTCGCGATCAAATACTTCTATGTCGAGATTGTTGTATTTGGAATCGTTTGGTTTAGAATCAATCTAGGGATAAGATCGACGACCCATATTCATTGCGGGGAAGGATTATGTACGCGGATTAATGTCAGGACTTGTACCCGTAAATTAAACTCAATATAGTTTTGTTTTGAGTTTGGGGGTCCGATCATAGATCAAACGGCCCGTATTCATTGTGGGGATCGAAAGGATAATTAAATCGTGAGCCGATTGAGGTTCTGCAATCCCTTGCAATCATTATATCTGGGGAAAGATGGATCTGCACCATCGATTTGCAGGAAAGGGGTGTAGCCAGGATCATAACGCTTGGACACGGGAACTGAAAAGGATAGCGCCGAAACAAATAGAGTTGAGGTCATAGTTCTCAATCACGTGGAGAGAAAATGGAGTCCATCCAGGCCAGTCAGGAAAGGTATATTTTAGCACTCTTCATTAGGTTGTGGTCGCGGGGACTGGTTCTATGGGAATAAAGGTGTTCCTAGTTAGCACATTTCATGGAATTGCTTCAAGGAAATGCATGTTTTCATAAAGGATAGACAATGGAATTCCCATTGAGTGAGGAGGGCCTTCTAATGTTTTACTTACATTATGTAAGCTCCAAAGGAAAACAAATTTGGGTGGCCATGAGTGTTGGCACCTTGGTTATTAATGGAGGAAGAATGCTTAAAATTCATGTGAAACTTTTGAGTTCATGTGTACTTATTTGGGGGTCGTGATCGTCCTATAGCAGGTAGTATGGTCCTGCAGTAATAATGAAAGAAAATGGATAATCCATATGAGGAAACGATTGGTTAAATTCCAACACACCATGGCCAAGAACTGGTCATAAAGTGTGACCAACTTGAAAACAATGCAAGAGTGCATTGGGTATGAATGTGGCCATGAATATTGGCACATTTGTTAAAATCCTTTGAAATGTTGAATTACGTTTTGAAAGGTTTGGTATGTTGAAATGAGGCATAGGAAAGGAATGGGATTCCCTTTTCATGTTTATATAGATGTGAGGAACTGTTAGTATGCATGGTTTTGAATATAGATATATATACATGGATGCATGAGAGGCTAACAATTTGTTTGGATGTGTAAAGAATGAATTGCAGAGAGGAAATGGGTCTTGGATATGGTGGTATTGTAACCCCATAAGGAAGACCAATTGCCTATTGAGCCAAACTGCAAGGAATGGTATTTCCTTTTTGAGAAAGTGAATTTGATTGTTAGTATGCACAATTCTGAAATTGTTTGTGGTGACGTTATAAAGGTGCAATAAAAATGTATGTGCATGGAAAACTAACAATTTCTTTGGTTGATTGAAGTTTAAAGTGCATGAAGCAAAGGGGTCTTGGATGTGGCAACATTGTAATCCCATAAGAAATACCAATTGTCTGCTGAGACAAACCTCTATGGGAAGGAAAGTCCCATAATTATGAATCTGGTTCCTATGCAGAACAAATATGAAAATAAAATGTGGAATTGGAAATCTGTAGGTGAAAGATTTACAAGGAAACTATGAATTTAAAATTTATAATGATGTCTCATGAATTTTTTTATGCCTATGATATAGGTGAAAGGAAAAGATCTACGAAGAGTGAAAATATGAGAGACTGATCTCTTGGGTTCGAGGAAGAACTATGAAAAAGAGTATGTTCTGATCATGGGAAATAGAGACTGACTCGGAAGAAGGAGAGTAACCTTCATCCCTATATATTATTGAGTCAGGAGAAGGAGAGTAACCTTCGTCCCTATCTATTTATGTGTCAAGAGAAGGAGATTAACCTTCATCCCTAACTTTCGTTGAGCCGGAAGGATGTCAAGATGAAAAGAATGAAAAATGGCTACTACTGAGCCATGAGAACCCCGTGGTAATCCATGATCGTCTATAATATATTGTGTTGAGGTAACACAAGCTAGAGGGATGCCTTGGCAGAGAAATTCTGAGGGATGCCTCGACTGTAAGGCTCGATAAAGTCTTTGGAATTATTCATGTGTGAGAAAACCTTGGCAAGGCAAGATGGATCACCCAAGGGACTGTATAGCAGAGAAGGGGATGCATGAGCCTGGGCCTGGAGGGTGAGTGATCGAAAGGAAGATGAGAACTTGATAGTTCTTGTAAACTATTAATTATGATCATAGACACAATGAGTATGTCAAGGAAAAATAATGAGGCTGGATAAAAAGACAACCATGTGGATACAAATCCACAAACTGTGCAGATAATTATTGTGCTAAGATTATGAAATTTTCCTAGAAATTTGTATGCAATGTTTTCGCATAAGACTATGATGAACATGCTTGTTGTCCAAGAATTTTTGAAAGCAGGTGGCGAAGATTAACGGTCTGAAAAAGGACCTGACCGAAAAAGAAGGATCAAGATTTCTGAAACAACTGAATGAGAAAGGCATGATAGGTGTTTTTGAGAAAGAACATTGATGACGGTGTTCCTTTAAGGGGGAGGGAATTGTAAAATCCATGTTTCCCCCAGCTTGTAATTAATCATAAAATAGGATTACCATGTTAAGGCATGTGGACGTTGTAAATGTATTATTGTTAAATTTCCCATAATTGATTGATGGGGGGTGAAGCCTTGAAGTACGAGCCATGATATCTCTAGAGGAAGGAAATCATTTAATGAATTAAGGACCAGTGGTTGAATCATCAACCACCCCCATGAATGGAAGCATGGTCTAGCTACAGAATGTCATCCTGAAGTACCACAGAAACCTACAGACCTGATCTTCCTTCTGATAAAAGGAACGGGACAGGTTGGAAACCTTCCAATGGAGGGAAGGTAAGATACATACAGACACACAGTAAGAGGAGAGACACCAGATGAGAGAGAAAGCTTGAAAAGGGGATGTGGGAACCAAAAGGAAGTGCAGAGAACATGACCTAAAAGACCAAACGTGAGCTTGATGCTGAGAAAGCATCTGATAAACCTCGCAGGGTCGTTGTGATAGAGAGAGTTTTCTCTGAGAGATGGCGTAAATTCCTTAGTGATATCATAGCTTGGCTCGAGGGTGGCCAGAGTGCTAAGAATGAATGCCTCTGAGCCTATGGTTGGGTGGAAAGGCACACACCCATAGTCAGTTAGCTATATGCAACTTGTAATAGATAAGTATTCTCATACCCTATGAAATTGAGTTGTAATTGTGTAATAAAATTAGATATACTGTGAATGACCCAGGGATGGATATGTTTGCTTAATGATTTATATTGTATCTGTAACACACCCACTAAAGAATTCAAAAAATTTCGGCCTTTTTCATCTTTTCTCCGATGAACAGAGTCGCCAAAACCCTACGGGACCTTATACAGACCCTGCTACCCCTTAACCTCACTCATATGATCGACGACTATGACGACAGGTCTTATCGGGGAGGTGCTTGTCGGCTTTTGAGATTCAGAAAATCGTGGTACATGTATTCCCCTTTCTCTCTTGTCTTTCAAAGGGCCGAAATCCAAAATGGATCTAACCACTTAACACGATTAACAGCAACCCAAGTTAATTCTGGGCACTCTACTCTTCGGGATTTCGCATACCGAAACTTCGGGGGATGCGATGACAGGTGGTTTCACATATGGGTTTCCCGGGAGTTGAAACTCCAAAAACACCAATTCTAAACATGCTTCACTGTTTTGGGGTTTCCTCCATCGAGATTTCAGGGTATGCAATGACAGAAGGTCTCGCACATGGTTTTCCTGGGAACTGAAACTCCAAATCCTACATACATATATATATATGTCGCTCAACCCATTTCGGAAATTCACAAACCGGGTTTTTGGGACTAGAAAGCACAAGAAAACTTACCATTAGGTATCCTGGGTGCCTAAATACTAAAGCACCCTACCTCATCCATGCTATTATTATTTTGGGGTTTCGCATGACGGGATTTGAGGATATGCGTAGACAGGAGGTCTCACACTTAGGTTTCCCGGGAGCCGAAAACTCCGAAACCAGTATTCATTTCTAAGCTCATTTTGGGGTTTCTCCTTTCAGAATTTCGGGTAATAAAATGTCAATGGGTTCATGCCCTTCATCACTCTGGAAGACGAAACACCGAAGTATCAGATTTATGTGCAATAGGCCATCTCAGGACTTCGCAAGTCGGGATTTTAGGACTTGCGAGTACAAGGGAATACACCCTTGAGTATTCCAAATTTCTAAAATGTCGAAATATCGTAACATGTCCACGTATCATCCTTTTAGGATTACACCCATCGGGATTTCAGGACTGGCATGCACAAGGGACTTGCCTCTAGGTATCTCGAGTGCTGAAATACCAAATCATCTTAACTTGTCCACGCCCCATCATTTCGGGGTTTCATATGTCGGGATTTCGCGAGTCATAAGGACAAGGGTTCTTATCCTCTAGTTCCCCGTGTGCCAAAACACTGAATCTCTTATCGGATGCCACATGTACTCTACAGTTGGATGGTCCATGCACTCCCATGGGTCTTGGGATCGACGGTCCCGATTTCTTCATTACTTGCGAAGGTTAAAAAGGGGTCGAGGCATTATCGTCTTCATTCCTTCATTAAATTTTTACAATCGTAACCAGCCTCAGATCCTCCGAAAGGATCTCATTCGTGCATTTATAACGAGGGAGGGTATCCTGGGTACCTAACCACCGAAATGTCCTGACTCATCCATACGCTGTCATTTCAGGATTTCGCAAGTCAGGATTTCGAGACTTGTGAGTGCAAGGGAACTCGCCCTTGGGTATCCCAGGTATCGAAATGCCGAAATGTTGGAGTCTATGAGGACCATTCTCCCTCATGAAAGATTTCAATACTTAAACTATAACATCCTCCTTTGGGTCCTCAGGCAATTTACACCAGGTTTTGAAGACTGTTATCGCTCAATTTGTAGGATAGGCTTAGTAGCTTGGAAGTAAGACTCAAACTGGCGAAACAGGAGCTTCCCCACCCACGGTCACCTCGATGGGGAGCTCTTTCTATTCAGGGTGGCTAACCCCAAGGGAGACATCCCTAGTAATCTAGGGTTTGAAGGAAAAGGATCAAGGGTTTAAGGCTCAAGGTTTAAGGTAAGCTTTCCCTTCACAGATTACTACCAAATGGATATTCAAAGAGAAGATATTCCACTGAAAGGGCACCTGTTTGCGAGACAAGGCAATGATAAAACTAAAATATGCCACAGTGGTTAGTACTTCAAAATATTAATGACTATCTTTAATACATATGAGCAATAATGAATGTAATTATTGACGAAGTCAATGATTGCAATTAAAGCTAAGACTTATAATATCACTTCCTCAATAAATACAAATGATAGTGCATTAAATGTATAAAATCAATCCTTTAATTGTCACAATGCATTAAATATCAAAAATATGCTCACATATATATTGTTGTTGCGTCAAACCTGCTAGAAGGTGACGTCAGCCCTATTCTAGGTTAGTTTCGCTAGACTAGGAGGTGGACGTTTTGCTAATAAGACCAATGAAAATAACCAATACCTCAAAGTCTATCAATGGATGACAATGCCACAATGTTTCAAGCCAAACAAGAGTTTAACATAGGCATGACGTCATCTTAGGGTTAGGGTTAGTAAAGTCGCTAGGGTTAGTTAGGGTTTCAATTCAAGAGTGTTTGAAAGATTGTTTTAACTTGGAAAACTCAACGTTGCAATTTTA
>ML784153.1:550756-604456 GCA_009831015.1 Picea engelmannii | reverse complement strand
TAAAGGAACATCGTCCTTGATGTTCTATCTATCATCATGGCATGTATGTACAGAGGTAAACAAAATCGGATATGCATGTTTCATGGCATCCTCCATTTCCCATGTAGCCTCATCTGGGCCAAAATGTCTCCACTGCACCTTGACCTGTGAAATGGTTTGGTTCTGGAGCGGGGTTTCCTTTCTGTCCAGTATGCATGGAGGTTCTGGTAGAAATTATCCCTCCGGTTCCACCTAGATCACAGACCAATCAATTATATGATTAGAATCATGTACATATTTCTTCAATAACGAAACATGGAAAACATTATGTGCTTTTACTGTGGGAGGAAGTGCTAGCCTATAGGCTACAGGTCCCACTCTATCTAGAACCTCAAAGGGTCCAGAGTACTAAGGTGCCAACTTGGCACAAGCTCCCATTTTCAGGGAACTCTTCTTGGGCCTAACTCTAAGATATACATGGTCTCCCACTCTGAACTCTCTTGGAGTTCTCTTTTGGTCGGCATAACTTTTCTGTCGGTTCTGAGCGACCTTCAAGTTTTGTTTTATCTGAGTCACTTGTTGTTCCATTTATTTCAACATGTCGGGTCCAAAAGAAATTATGTTTATGGGATTACTCCAACTAACAGGAGTGTTGCACGGTCTACCATAGAGGACTTCAAACGGACTTATCGTTAAGGATTATTGGTAGCCATTGTTGTAAGCGAATTCCACCAGTGGCAGGTAGTCTTCCCACTTCTTGGGTTGATGCATTACATGCATTCTTAACATGTCTTCTAGTATTTGGTTCACTCTTTCTGTTTGTCCATCGGTTTGAGGGTGATAGGCGGTGCTAAACAACAACTTGGTCTCTAAACCCGCCATTAGTGATTTCCAAAAGTTGGAAGTAAATTTCCTGTCTCTGTCAGACACAATCTCTTTCGGCATACCATGCAGTTTAAATATCTCCTTCAGGAATACGTTGGCGATGTCTATTACCTTACAAGTTGACTTGACGGGGATAAAGTGAGCAGACTTGCTCAATTTATCCACCACTACCATGATGGCATCATTTTGTTTGGTCGAGGTTGGTAATCCGGTGATGAAATCCATGGAGATGGTTTCCCATTTCCATTCTGGGATTTGTAGAGGTTGTAATAATCCTGCTAGGTGTCGGTGTTCTGCTTTTACCTATTGTTATTCTATGCATTTGGCTAGGTACTCGTCTATGTCTTTCTTCAACCCAGTCCAATAGAATTGTTTCCTAGTGGCCATGATCATTTTCTGGCATCCTGGATGACCAGTATAGGGTCTTTTATGTAGTTCATCCAGTATGAACCTCTTCAAGTTATCACAATCTGGAATATACAATCTGCTTCGGTAAGTGAGCAGGCCTCCTTCCATCATCTGGTAGTCTCTGTACTTTATCCCTGTGGGTTCTTGATGTAGGTACGAGGTCACGGTCTGGACGAAGGGATCTATTTCTTGTGCATTCTTTACTCTTTCTTTGACATCTGTCTCGTAGGTGCTCACCATGGCCAGGTGAATTGTTTTCATGCTTCTGCTAAGGGCATCCACTACCCTATTTTCTTTTCCTTTAATGTGTTTGATTTTGAAATCAAACTCACGAAGGAGGGCCATCCACCTAACTTTTCTAGCATTGAGATTTAGTTGGTCAAACAGATATCGCAATCCACAGTGATCTGTCATAAGTACAAATTTTCTTCCCATGAGGTAATGCCTCCACATTTTCAAGGCATGCACTATGGCAGCCAACTCTAGATCATGGGTCACATAGTTGACTTCGTGCTCATTCAATTTTCGGGATTCATAGCAGACCACACTTCCTCCTTGCATAAGGACTCCTCCAAGCCCTTCCTTACAGGCATCTTTGCACACGAGGAAGTCAGCTTCTGGATCGACGATCTTCAACATGGGTGCGTGGGTCAATAGATGTTGCAAGGTTTGAAATCTTTCTTCACATTTTTGTGTCCATGTGAATTTTGTCCCCTTCCTCTGGAGGGCAATGATTGGACAACCAATCTTGGAGAATCCTTTTATAAATCTCCTATAGTACCCTGCTAATCCCATAAAGGATATGATATCTGAAACATCCTTTGGGGTAGGCCATTCCATGATAGACCTGATTTTGTCAGGGTCTACCGCTACTCCTCCTTCGGATAGAACATGGCCTAAGTAATATATTTGCTTCTGGAAGAATTCACATTTGCTAAATTTGGCATAGAGTTGATGTTCTCTTAGCACTTGCAGCACAAGCCTAAGATGTTCTTCATGCTCTTCTCTATTCTTGGAGTAAATTAATATATCATCAATAAAAACCATCACGAATTTGTCTAGGAATTTGCTGAGTACATTGTTCATCAAGCACATGAAAGTGGCAGGGGCATTGGTTAACCCAAATGGCACTACCACAAACTCATAGTGACCATACCTCGTCCGGAAGGAAGTTTTATGGATGTCTTCACCCTTAATTCGGACTTGATGGTATCCTGAACTCAAGTCAATCTTTGATAAAATAGATGCACCCCCCAATTGATCGAACGTGTCATCGATCCTGGGCAAGGGGTACTTGTTCTTTATGGTTACTTATTGAGTTGTCTATAATCTATACACAGTCTAAGGGTACCGTCCTTCTTTTTCATAAATAGGACTAGTGCTCCCCATGGAGACACGCTAGGTCGGATATAGCCCTTATCCATCATTTCTCTTAATTGCAATTTGAGTTCAACTAACTCAGGTGTGCTCATCCAGTAGGGTGTCCTAGACATAGGCACCGCTCTCGGTGCAAGTTCTATCGAGAAGTCTATGTCTCTTCTTGGAGGTAGACCCAGTACCTCTTCTGGAAACACATCTTTGTATTCTCTCAGGGTAGGGTGGTCTTTGAGGCTTGGTTTGTTATCTTCAATAGTTTTCAACACCTGTATTGCATATAGGGGACATCCTTTTCGGCAATACTTTCTCATTTGTAGAGATGATATTTGTCTCACCGAGACAGGTTTTCGGATCCCTTGAAGGGTTATCCTTTTCCCTTCTTTACTTACACATTCTAAGGTTTTATGGTAACAGTCCAATCTAGCTTTATGGGCAGCTAGCCAGTCCATACCAATCAATAGATCATACAATCCCAGGGGTAATATGTTAAGGGTTGCTTGGGTGGGGAATTCACCCAACATTAATTGGCAAGTTGGTATGACCTTTGCTACCCTTCTTTTGGTGCCAGTGGCTAACTATACCAACCATGGCTTGGTAAGTTTTTGTGGCTGCATTTTACACTTATCAATAGCCTTAGGGGCTATATAACTCAAATTTGAACCAGGGTCAACCAAAATAGACACTAGATGGTTGGAAATCATACCTTCTATTTCCACCACTGAAGCTTGGTGGTCAGCTTGGTTATTATCCAAGGCTGCATAAATTTGTGGCACACTCCTGGCCACATCATTGACGGTGGTAGATTCCTAGATGTTATAAATTCTCTGACTATTCTGTTGTTAGTGTGGGAAGTCTCTCAGTAGATGTTCTTCTCTGCAACCCCGGCATTTCAAAGGTTATCTCTTTGGGTTATCAGTATTCACTGGTATGGATCCAGAAGTTTTATTTCCGCTCAAGGAGGGAAAGTTTTGTTGGTGTATTCTCTGGGATGGAATGCTCATCCTTGGGTTCTTCTTATAGTTCTTAAATCCTGGGGATTTAATCCCCTTTTTCTGAAATCTCGAACTATTCTTTTGTTTCCATCCTTCGCGAGGTTCTGTTCGATGTCCAAATTGTTCATGAAAATAGGTTGCCTTTCGGATAGTGCCTTCTAGGGTCTTTGGCTCATCAAATTCAATTATGTTTCGATAGTCCTTAGGTAGTCCATTGATGAAGCGTTGTACCTTTGCCTTTTTTGGTTTTATATAAGGTACATACCTCAACAAATCGAGGAATTTGTTGACATATTCCTCTATAGTGAGTTGCCCCAGTTTGAGTTCATAAAACTCTTTAGTCTTCTCGTCGAAATATTTTTCCGACAAATACTTCTTCTGTAAGTATTTCTCAAATTTCTCCCAAGACAGGTCCTCTTCGCGAACCCCTTTCACATTCTTAAGGTCTTCCCACCAAATGGAAGCCTTTCCGTTCAAGTTGAAGGTGGCCACTCGGGCCTTCAAATTTTCTGAGAAGTCATGGACTCTGAAATACTTCTTTAGTCCAAGCAGGCAGGCCTCTGCTTCCTCTCCCTTCTTTGTTTCACCGTCGAAGGAGGGTGGTTTGGCCTTCCTAAATTCTTCGAATTTATGACCCTTGGAAAGCTTTCGCTTCTTCTGTCTTCTTCAGGAACAAGAACTAGTTATGCTGCTAGAAGAGCCCTCTGAACCACCAGCTTCCTTCCCAGAGGAATCATCTGTCGCTTGTCCTTTACTTCTGGGATGGACCTTTTTTGAGGTGCTCCTCTCAATGTGGCCACTGATATGACCATGTTTCTGTACCTCAAGTTCATGTTGCATTTTTCTTTGTAGGTCGGATAAGATCTGCAGTAAAACTGCGTTAATTTATGTTTGTTTCTCTTGTTCTTTCATCATCCTCTCATTGTCATCCTTGCATCTTTGTAATTCAACCATGAGGCTCCTCACAGTCTCGGCTAGATCTAGAGGGGTCCCTACCACCCTCCATTCGTCAGACTCTTTGTCTCTATTGTGGGAGCCCTCCCCCACTTCATGGTGAGTCACCATTCTATACGTTGATAATTTCCCCGCGGTTGATCTTCTGCTTGTGTGCAAAAGGAAAAATGATGCTTGTTAGTCAATGTTCATATTCAGTTATAACCAGTACATAATTCATATTTTTCTCATGCACACACACAATAAGAGTTTTCATTCTTAACTTTGACTTTTTAATTGAGGGGGTCAAGATAAGGAGTTACTCCTTTTAACAGTACTCTGAATGGAGTCTCTGCGCAACCCGTTCATGAGCCCAAGCAGGCCAAGTGTTGTAACCATGCTCTGATACCACTTTGTAACACACCCACTACGGAATTCAAAAAATTTCGGCCTTTTTCATATTTTCTCTGATGAACAGAGTCCTCGAAACCCTATGGGACCTTATACAGACCCTGCTACCCCTTAATTGCACTCATATGATCAGCGGCTATGACCACAGGTCTTATCGGGGAGGTGCTCGTCGGATTTCGCGATTCGGGAAATCGTGGTGCATGTATTCCTCTTTCTCTCTTGTCTTTCAAAGGGCCGAAATCTGAAATGGATATAACCGCTTAACATGATTAACAACGACCCAAGTTAAGTCTGGGCACTCTACTTTTCGGGATTTCACATACCAGAACTTCGGGGGATGAGATGACAGGAGGTTTCACATCTGGGTTTCCCGGGAGCCGAAACTCTAAAAACGCCAATTCTAAGCATGCTTCATTGTTTCAGGGTTTCCTCCATCAATCTTTCAGGGTATGCGACGATAGGAGGTCTCGCACCTGGTTTTCCCAGGAACCAAAACTCCAAATCCTACACATATATATATATATATATATATATATATATATATATATATATATATATATATGTCGCTCAGCGCATTTCGAGAATTCACAAACCAAGTTTTCGGGACTAGTGAGCACAAGAAAACTTACCGTTAGGTATCCCGGGTGCCGAAATACCGAAGCACCCTACCTCATCCGTGCTATTATTATTTCGAGGTTTCATATGCCAGAATTTCGGGATATGTGCAGACAGGAGGTCTCGCACTTAGGTTTCCTGGGAGCCGAAAACTCTGAAACGGGTATTCATTTATAAGCTCATTTCAGGGTTTCTCCTTTCGGGATTTCGCATTATAAAACTTCAAGGGGTTCATGCCCTTCAGTACTCTAGAAGCTGAAACATTGAACAGATTTATGCGCACTAGGCCATCTCGGGACTTCGCAAGTCAGGATTTCGGGACTTGCGAGTACAAGGGAATACACCCTTGAGTATTCTGAATTTTCAAAATTCTGAAACATTGTAACATGTCCGCGTATCATCCTTTCGGGATTACACCCATCGGGATTTCGGGACTAGCCTGCACAAGGGACTTGCCTCTAGGTATCTCAGGTGTTGAAATACCGAATCATATCAACTTGTCCACGCCCCGTCATTTCGAGGTTTCATATGTCGGGATTTCCCGAGTCATGACGACAAGGGTTCTTATCCTCTATTTCCTCGGGTGTCGAAATGTCAAAATGCTTACTAGCCACCACGTGTACTCTACAGCTGGATGGTCCATGCACTCCCATGGGTCTTGGGATCGATGGTCCTGATTTCTTCATTACTTGCGAAGGTTAAAAAGGGGTCGAGGCATTATCGCTTGCGTTCCTTCATTCAATTTTTATGGTCGTAACCGTCCTCAGATCCTCTGAAAGGATCTCATTTGTGCATTTAACAAGAGGGAGGGTATCCTAGGTACCTAACCACCGAAAGGTCCCAACTCATCCATATGCTGTCATTTCGAGATTTCACAAGTCAGGATTTTGGGACTTGCGAGTGCAAGGGAACTCGCCCTTGGGTATCTCGGGTATCGAAACGCCAAAATGTTGGAGTCTACGAGGACCATTCTCCCTCGTGCAAGATTTCAAGACTTAAACTGTAACATCCTCCTTTGGGTCCTTAGGCAATTTACACCAGGTTTTGAAGACCAGACTAGAAGGTCTTCTAGAAGGTAAATGAGTGGTCTCAAAAGGGTGCCTTCGTTGGGAAATCTATCCAAGGCATCAGGTAAGACAAACACGGGAACAAATATCCCAAGAGCAGACTTGAAAAAAATCTGTATTAGTTCAATATACATATATATAAACATAAGACATATGTGGTCTTTTCAGTAAAAGCATGCAGCCATCCTTTCTGATCAAAACACCATGCAGATAGTCTTATACTGAAACCATTCATAATTGCATAGACTATGAGCATACATGTCAGCATATTAATTTCAAGATACAAGACCTAAAAAACTTATCAGAAAAACATCGGGTTTGATGCAACTGCTGAGAGGGGTGCTTGTTTCCACCCAACCGTAGGCTCAGCGACTCTGAATGGATTTACCACTAGCCACCCTCGAGCTAGACCACGATGCTTGAGACTGTTTGTCTCTTTTCTTCAGCGATTGAGAACAAAGGTTACTCTCCTTCTTCTCTGCTATCACTCACGCTGTATTTTGTTCCAGAGTTCTTTCGATCTTTTCCTGCGATCTCCCCCTTGCGTCCCCGCCCCCTTTCCACACCTTTTACCTACCTTTTATTTTCCAGTGAGGTTGTGTGTGGCATGAATTTCCCCGTGGTGATTAGGTTTGAGGCCTCCATGGATGGGTGGTTCACCCCCATCCCTCATTAACTCATGAGGAGCCTCTTCACCTACCATCCTGGCAAGTAATTCATTTCGGGGCCAGCGAGCTGCTCTTGGTTCTCCGGGCCAGTGAAGACCAAATACGGTATTGGTTTTTGGTGGAAGTTAGCACCACAATTCCAGGTGCCCTCCACCACCTTTCTTTATCCATCGTGGTCTCTTTTTTTCAGCACATCCCCCTCTCAGTAGTCCTATAGCATATATATATATATATATATATATATATATATATATATATATATATATATATATATATATTCAAAATGTTAATTTACATTCGTCGACCTTGTATACTAAGGTCAATTCAGAATCACACATTCACATCTTTGAGTTTGCCACAGTTCTTGGATAGCATAATTATTTTTACAGAATGGGGGAAACAGGGTGTTACAGTATCCCTTTTTGTGTCTAATTCATAGTGTAATTAGGAAAGTAAGAAATTATATGAATTGGACATGTTTTGTATGTGTAAATTCTTGTGCCCTGTGGTGGCTTAAACTAGATCCACGAACTGTGAGTTTGTAAATCTTGGGCAAAGTTTCACGTACGCATGTTGACACTCCTAGTTGTTTAGATTCCCTTGGAGGAGAGAGACTATTGAAGATTAGGAGAGATATTGCATGTATGCACAGGATCTCTGTGAGGCAGGAAGAGACCGAGAACCACTTAAGTTCTAGAGTTGAGGAATGAGCGTAAGGGGTGCACGGAAGGATTATTCCAAGCGTTAAGTTCAAGATAAAGACTGCAAAGCTCATAATCCTTTCAGATATAAAAAATATTAGGAATAACAGTGAGGTTCAAGTATCAAAAAAGGGTGGGGGGGGTCCCTTGTTTGGAAGATGAACGGAAAAAATATGTTTGGAAGAAGCCACGGTCTGTTGTGACTGTTGGGTATGGGAAAGAGTGTGGGAGTTAACCCTGGAGTCATTTGGACTTCCTAAGTTCGGCGAACTGACCGGTTTTTTCCTAAGGGATGTAAAATCATTGAATTTTTGAGGTCCCGAAGTTAACCCTGAGCCTTAGATCTAAGGATGCCCGGGAACCGTCGTGACCACTAGAACTGGGAGGCAGACGATAGTCAAGTTACCAGAACTACCCATGACATAAGAACCTGATAAAGGACATGTTAGTTCATGGCCAAGATCAACCTATGTCGTTGATCTCATCGAGAATGGAAGATCAACGAATAGGATTAGACTAGAGTCGAGCGAGCATGCCCATAATGGCAGAGGTTGAACCCCACAATTTTTGTGACCGTCGATCATTTTTTACCTTCAAACTAAGTTTGACGAGATCCCTGGAAAGGTGAAATATTCAAGGGTAATCAATCTCAAAGGAGATAGCACTTTTAGGCATGTAGACGAATTCCAAGAGACGGACACGTAGGAGGAGAAACGTTTGAGGTCTTTGAAAACTTAGAAAATCTTCTAAGTCAGAAGAGATCAGAAGATCGGGAGGAGGAAAGAAAGTGGTCATTGGATCGCAGGGCAGAGGACCAATAGCCATCTAATTGGAGAAAGGTTGCCAAGCCTTACTACTTTTCACACACAAGAGAGTAGACTTACCAAAGTCTCGAAGTCCTGAAGGGACCATCCATCGTCAAGGAGAACGAAATAAATCTCAAACGTCAGATCCAGAGGATAGGTGGCATAAACATGTAGACTCTAGGTAAAGACCCAAAGAAAATGTCAACCGTCGGATAGTGAGAATTAAACGCAAGTCGTTGGATCCAGAGCACAG
This sequence comes from Picea engelmannii, assembly GCA_009831015.1. Classification (NCBI taxonomy): domain Eukaryota; kingdom Viridiplantae; phylum Streptophyta; class Pinopsida; order Pinales; family Pinaceae; genus Picea; species Picea engelmannii. The sequence continues at coordinate 595,361 of ML784153.1, read as the reverse complement.
GTGGCGTAAGTATGTGGACTCCGGGTAAAGACCCAAAGTAGATCATGTTCATCGACCAGCAGGAGATACGTGTCGATAGATCAAAGACTTCAGGGAAAACTACTTCGGAGGTTTCCAAGTGAGGAGTGTGACAAACTCTTGAATCCCCAAAGGCCGAAGAAGATCGCAATCGTCCATTGTAGAGGGATACATGACAAAAATCCATGAAGTTCGGGTGAAATCACTCCAGGAGAAATGAGTGCATAGGAGTCTGAAACTCCCAAATCCCAAAGGGCTGAAGAGCCAAAGAGAATCTAGACCATCATATCCAGAGGGTACATGGAAATGTATCATGAAATCTGGGTGAAAGTTGTAATGTCCCCAAGGCCGAGACCAGTTGTAAATCTTGTTTACAAAATGAGTTGTAAAAATGTCTTATAGGCTAGTGAGCCAAGTTTGTATAAGTCGGTGGGCTTATGTGATTTTTAGGCCAGAGAGCCTAAGGGTTGGAAGCCAAGGGCCTAATTTTGTACCTATATGTATGCAGCACATTAATAAAATATAAACACCGTTGTGTGCAGACCGACCACGATGAATGAGTGATGGGGGACTGAGCTTCTATAGAGTGGGCAAGGAATTAGGGGCTGGAAGGTGGGAAAAGGGGCTAAGTGTTGAGCCTAGGGGCTTAAGCCTTGGGAATAATATTTTTTTATTATTCCAAAGAACATGTGCATTTTATTTTTTATTTTTATCCTAAGTTCCTGGCAAGGAGAAAACATGAAAAGGGGATGCATGCTGATGGAACGCATGCAGTTCCAAGGGTGACAAGTGTCAACCCTAGTGCATGCAAATAAAATGGCGGAGATGATTCGTGAGAGGGGTCCCTCCTCCATTCCACTTGACTACCTGAGTGTGTACGAAGCTCTAAACAGTACGACCAACCCAACCTCTGCAAGAATACCTCGTGTGTTTCTGAGAGTCAAGAAGCCCGTGTTCGTTTCTAAAAAGTTGGGTTCACCCTCTCCATTTTGAGTCATGGAGTCTGTGTTGATCCCTGTGGGAATTGCTTGTCACGCAATCCTGAAAACCATCACTGTGAGACCTTGTCATCATTGTTGAACCTATTTGGGAAGGTCGTGTCTATATTCTCAGTTGGTTGTGGTGGCCACGCAGAGTTGGACTACACGTGGCTTGCTGGCTAGTGCAGGTTGTGATTGAGCCTGTGTATGACCTCTCTCCAGGTGAGGGAGGTGACTGTTGTTGGAAGAGGCAGGTTGCCAGGCCTATGAGAAACTCTTTCCAGGTGAGAGAGTTTGTTGGGAAGTGGTTTCTTCCAGAGAGTGTCCAGCACCAGCTTTGGGCTCTGAGACTTCCTGATCCAGCCTGTTGCTGAGACCCAAAGAGGGAGGTGTAGCACTGATGGACTGTTCTTGTGAAGGTGTATACTCTCGGGCGGAACAGGAATGCGGGGAATGAGAGTCTGGAAGTAGTGGGCGTAAGATGGAATCCTGGGAAGAATCCTTCCAGTCTTTCTATGTTATTTTCCCTATAACCTCAGCCTAGCCTAGGATTCTTTGCCTTGGGGTGGAGCTTAGTCCCAGCTCAGGGGTGACCCACTGCTGAGCTGAAGAGAAGTGTGGTCTAAGGCTGGGAGGTTCATGGAAGGCCTGCACGTGATTGGTGGAATCGCCAAGGTTTTCAAAGATAAGTATCAAATGATGTTTTATTCATAATTCTGCATCTCTATGTAATTATAACTATCATATATTCTGTTGTGCATATCAATTTAATGTTAATTCTATTGATTGTTTATTATAGCAGTAAATAATATGTTTACTCTGAGATCAAATGTATTTCTTTGCTTAAATGCACGTGGATTATATAATGCATGTATGAGCTATGTAAAAGAGCATTACAATTTGGTATCAGAGTGATTAAGCTTTGGTAATAGAAAAAGGTGTGTTACAAATTGGTATCAGAGTGATTAAGCTTTGGAAACAGAAAAAGGTGGTGCTACAAATTGGTATCAGAGCCAAGGTTTCAATGTTGAGCCTAGATGGGCCAGTTGAGTGGTCTTTGGACCAAGAGTTTGAGGAGAAATTGTGTCTAGAGGATCAATTTCAGACCTTTGAATGTTCCTGAGTGTCAAGGAGTCACTTGACCGTGTTACAAAGCCCAGGAGGTTTAGCGGTATTTTAGAATCCGCAGCCAGTGTGGTATATGGCCACTGGGAGAGAGAGAGAGAGTTCAACGCATGAGGTGTTGGAGTCATAGGATCTGTTCGGGAGGAAAGGAGAACCCTCACGACCATCAGATCTAGAGAACGTGTGCAGGGCTTAAAACCCTTTTGAGTTGCATAGGAACGTGGAAATCGCAGTACGCGAAATCCTGAAATGATCTACACCGTAGATCGTAGGAAGAAATTTGACCGTTGGATCAAGTTGACGAGTAAACTGTAATTTCAGGATTTCGGCAAATGGAAGTTTGAAATATAGGATACACAGACTCCCAATTCCCAAAACCCCGAAACACCGAAAAGATCTTCGTCGTAGATCTGAGAGGGGACGTAACCGTTGGATTTTTGCTGGAATGTACGTGGGTGCATGGATGTGTACCACATGCCAGAGAATTGAAAAGACGGGCGAGAGTGGTGGGACCCAAAGACGTCACCGATGGATACATGGATCCTCCAAAATGTGCCACACACCACTAAGGTTGAGGGTGACAGCTCTGTTGTGGGCCCAGAGAATAAAGTAAATCGAAATTTTGGATTTCGGGGATTGTAGTGACAAGGAGTTGGAAGTCACTGCATAGTGAACTCCTGGGTACTGAAAACCCGAAGTCTTGAAGTCCCGAAGCCATCGGAGATTGAAGAACCATAACATATTTTAAGGGTGATAGTTGTCTTGTGGGCCCAAAGAGAAAGGAAACCAAAATTTCAGATTTCGGGGAATTAAGTGACAAGAGACTTGGAGTCACTGCTTCGTGAACTCCCGGGTACCGAAGACCCGAAAATTGAAGTGCCGAAATCCCTAAATCTCTACCATAGTTGGCAACAGTTGTATTGTGGGGCCATGGAAAAGAGGTTGGAAGTTCAAGAGTCGGGAGTCAGAGAGGGAAGCGAGCGCGAGAACCTCCGGGGGACCAAAACCCTGAAACCCGAAACCCCGAAATCCCGAAGTCTCAAAATTTTTGAAGGACATAAGAACTGTTGAGGATTTAACTGTTGCATCCTCGTGGACAAAAACCCCGAAAAATTAAGTTCCAAAAATTTGCAGAGCCAAACAGAGTTCTGAAAACTTAGTGAATTTGAAACGTTTTCTTATTCACGCGGGTTAATTTCTGATTGTGATTTTGTTAAGGGTTTAAGGCCTGAAAAACTTCGGTTGACTGGACGTTGTGTGTGTAGAGTCCAACGAGTGTTAGGACAACCGAAAATCGATGTCGAGTATGGAATTGGAAGAGGTGCAGATTGCCTCCGAAACAGAGGACGAAAGGGTAGGAAGGAATGTCAACCTGGGAGTCGAAGGATCGAACTCTAATGGGCACGGAAGAGAAGTGGATAAGGAAGGGATTATAATGAAAATCATTGAAGGATTGCAGAAATATGCCCAGGCTCACCAAGATGATAACCGAAAGCTCATGAGGGTCAGGGATCAGCAGGGTGAATTCAACTTAAAAATGTTGAAGAGCCTAGAAAGAATAGAAAGAAAAATGGAGAAGGGGGGTGACTCAAGCAGGACAGAGAGTCGCAAGACTCCTGAGAGGAGAAGAAGATCGAGGAGTGGTATCAAACATTACCATCTCTCCCCGAAGCATTCTGGCATGGAAACACACAGTAGTTCAAGCTCGTCTCCTACCAGAAAACACCGAAAAAACTGGAATGGATGAATTGAAAGGGGAGATGAACAAGATCAAGCCTCCAACGTTTGATGGTGAACATAAGAAGGAGGAAGATGCTGAAACATGGTTGTTGGGCATGAGGAAATATTTCCAACTACAAAATTATTCCTCTCATGCAAAAGGAAGAATTGCAATGTATCAATTGAAAGGAAAAGCATCCATGTGGTGGGATTGATTTGTGTAGGTGCAGCACATTAGTGAGAAAGATATCACTTGGAAGGATTTCAAGAGGTATTTCGAGAAGAAATACCTTACTAAAAGATACTATGACAGAAAGATGAAGGAGTTCTTCAAACTCAAGCTAGGCAGCATGACCATTGATGAGTATGAACGAATTTTTCTGGAACTACTGAAGTATGTTCCATTCATCAAAGACGAGGCTGTCAAGATTCAGAGATATTTGAGTGGACTTCCACCTTCCATGGGTGACAAGATTCAGTATGATGATCCTAAGACTATGGAAGAAACCATAAGAAGGGATAAATGCTTATTTGAACAACAAAGAGAAAATCCTACCATTTGGAAGGCTTGGAATGATTAGAGGAAGTTTAAGAAGGAACAGAGGCAGAAGGGAAACAAGCCTTCATTTTTCAGAAACAGTCTTCAGGGACAGACATCGTTTAGAGATCCGAGAATTACTGAAGAGGGAGCACAAAGACAGAGACAAACGCCCATTCGGTGTTCGGGTTGTAAAGGAAACCACAAGTACAGAGAGTGTCCCCATAAAAATGGCAAAGCAAGAGTTGTCCATACTGTTCAACAAGCTAAAACAATGGAGGATATGGGCAGCAGAATGTCAAGGATATACGCAGCCCTGGACAACAAGCAAGCAAAATTTCAATCACACATGATTGAAGTGGAAGGTATGATTAACAACCGACCACTCATTATTTTAATTGATTCAGGGGTTAGCCATAGTTATGTAGATCCTAGGGTGGTGGAAAGTTTGTGTTTAACAAGAAGCAAACATGAAAAGTCTTGGCTAGTGCAGTTAGCCACATGAACCAAAAGGAAGGTCACTGAATTCGTTAAGTCATGTTCATTGGACATGAAAGGATTGAGCACTAAGGCTGAATTGAATATTCTACCTTTAGGCTCTTGCGACTGCTTAATTGGGATGGACTAGTTGGACCAACACCATGCCCTTCTGGACTACTGTAACAAGAGGTTTACATGCCTGGACAAAGAGGGAAATCAGGTAACATTCCAAGGAATTCCCAGAGTGGTGGCTGTTAGAGAAATCTCAGCCATGCCACTGAAGAAGTGTTATAGGAAAGGTTGTCAATTATTTGCAGCTCGTGTGGAAGAAACATCCAGAGATGTAGTCTCAAAGATTGGAGACCATGAGGTACTCATAGAGTTCAAATACGTATTTCAGGAGATACCTGGACTACCTCTGAAGAGGGACATCGATTTTTCTATAAATTTGATGCCTGGAGCAGCTCTTGTTTCAAAGGATCCTTATAGAATGAGTACGCCAAATCTGAAAGAGTTGCAATTGCAGCTTGAAGAGATGTTGAAGAAGGGATACATTTGCCCTAGTGTGTCACTTTGGGGTGTCCCAGTCCTATTCGTGAAGAAGAAAGATGGGACATTGAGGCTGTGCATTGATTTCCGGCAGTTGAATAAGGTAACTGTCAAGAACAAGTATCCTCTGCCAAGGATCGATGATATTTTTGATCAGTTGAAGGGTGCGAAAATATTTTCAAAGATAGATTTCAGATCTGGATTTCACCAGGTGAGAATAAATGATGAGGACATCAGCAAGACCACCTTTAGAACAAGGTACGGTCATTATGAGTTCACGATGGTGCTGTTTGGATTGTCAAACGCACCTGTTGTTTTCATGTGCTTAATGAATGGTGTATTCAAGGACTATTTGGACAAGTTTGTCATAGTCTTCCTGGATGACATATTGGTGTATTCCAAGTCAGAGGAAGAGCATGATAAACATCTGAGAATGGTGCTACAAGCGTTGAGAGAACACCAGTTGTACGCCAAGCTGAGCAAGTGCTCATTTTATCAAAGGCAGATTCATTACTTGGGACACATTATATCAGAAGAAGGGATCGTTGTGGATCCTAAAAAGGTTGAGGCCATCCGAGAATGGTCAGTGCCAAGGAATGTGGTGGAGGTTATATCTTTTATGGTTCTGGCGGGTTACTATAGAAGGTTTATATAAGGATTCTCAAAGATAGCTCACCCTATCACTTCCTTGCAAAGGAAGGAGAAGAAGTTCCAGTGGACAGAAGAGTGTGAGAATAGTTTCCAGTGATTTAAGCAGTTGTTAACCAGCGCTCCAATCCTGAGGATTGTAGATCCAAATATGGAGTTCGTGGTGTGCACAGATGCGTGTAAGGAGGGGCTAGGAGGAGTTCTCAACCAAGAGGGATTTGTAATCTGTTATGAGTCCCGAAAGCTGAAAGAGCATGAAAGGAATTATCCCACTCACGATTTGGAGCTAGCAACAATCGTCCACGCATTGAGGAAATGGAGACATTACCTCATGGGAAGGAGATTCGAATTGAGAACAGACCACAACAGTCTGAAGTATTTATTTGACCAGCCGACTTTAAATGCCAGGCAAACCAGATGGTTGGAGTTTTTGTGTGAATATGAATTTGATATCAAGCATATGAAAGGGAAAGAAAATAAGGTGGTTGATGCACTCAGCAGAAAAGTGCACGAATTACATGCTACAACCATTAGCATGTACAAGAATGAGATTAAGGACAGAATTTTGGAAGCTGCAGATGTTGATTTGTAGTACAGAGGTCTAGTAGAAAAGCTATAGTAGTGTGAGAGACCACAGACCCAAGGAAGTTACACCTTGAGAATTGATGGCTTACTTTTGTATAAAAGCAGAGTGTATGTACCCAATGTCCGAGAATTGAAGCTGGCAATTCTAAAAGAAATGCATAACGTGGCTTATGATGGACATCATGGATATCAGAAGACTATGGCAATAGTCAAAAGCCATTACTTTTGGCTGGGTCTGAAGAAATAAATCATTGAATACATCGCCAGATGTATGGAGTGCCAGAAAGTTAAGGCTGAGCATAGGCACCCAGCAGGGTTGATGCAGCCTTTACCCATTCCTGAGTGGAAATGGGAAGTGGTGACAATGGATATTATCACAAGATTTCCCAGAACAAGCAAGCAGCATGATTCAATCATGGTGGTGGTGGACAAGCTTAAAAGCTGCCCATTTTATTCCACTGAAAACCACTCAGAAGGTAGCAGATGTTGCTGATATCTTCTTAAAAGAAGTGGCACGCTTGCACGGAATTCCTAAGACAATTGTGTCTGATAGGGACCCAAAATTCACCTCAAATTTCTGGAAAGGACTGTTTAAGGGATTCAGAATGAATCTGAACTTTAGTACAGCATATCATCCTGAGTCTGATGGTCAAACAGAAAGGGTGAATAGAGTAATAGAATACATACTGAGAATGTATGTGATGGATAAACCATCAAGGTGGGAAGACTACTTACATTTGGTAGAATTTGCCTACAATAATGGGTATCAAACATCGTTGAAGATGAGCCCATTCGAAGCACTTTATGGAAGAAAGTGCAACACTCCAGTGAGCTGGGATAATCCAGCTGACAGAGAAGTAGTTGGGCCTGAGCTACTCAAAGAGATGGAAGACCAAATGATAAGAATTAAACTGAATCTAAAAGCTGCCCAGGACAGACAGAAAATTTACGCTGATAGTAACAAAACCCACAGAGAATTCAAAGTGGGTGACCATGTTTTCCTAAAAGTGAAAACTAACAGGATTTCCCTGAAGTTGGGAAGTTGCGCCAAGTTGGCAGCAAGATTTTGTGGGCCGTTTGAAATCCTGGAAAGGATTGGGCCAATTGCATACATGCTTGTATTACCTGCATCTATGACTGTACATAATGTGTTTCATGTTTCACTTCTTAAGAAATATATACCTGATGTTTATCATGTTATCGATTGGAATGTGATTCAGGTGGAACCATAAGGTGTCCTGCAAGTGCATCATGTGTGCATATTGGATAGGAAAAGAAAACAGCTCCAGAATCGAGTTATAGAGCTTGTAAAGGTCCAGTGGACCTGGTACGGTCCTAAGGACGCAACATGGGAGCATGAAGATGTTATGCGGGCAGAATACCCGCATCTTTTTGAAAATTTTGAAAAGCTTGCAAATGTTGTGTAAAGTTGCATTGAGTACAGTGTAGCAATAAGGGAGGGGGATTGTAATGTCCCCAAGGTCAAGCCCAGTTGTAAATCTTGTTTATGAAATGAGTTGTAAAAATTTCTTATAGGCTGGTGAGCCAAGTTTGTATAAGTCAGTGGGCTTATGTGATTGTTAGGCTAGAGAGCCTAAGGGTTGGAGGCCAAGGACCTGATTTTGTACCTGTATGTATGCAACACATTAATAAAATATAAACACCGTTGTGTGCAGACCGACCATGATGAATGAGTGATGGGGGACTGAGCTTCCACAGAGTGGGCAAGGAATTAGGGGATGGAAGGTGGGAAAAGGGGCTAAGTGTTGATCCTAGGGGCTTAAGCCTTGGGAATAATATTTTATTATTATTCCAAAGAACATGTGCATTTTATGTTTTATTTTTATCTTAAGTTCCTGGCAAGGAGAAAACGTGCAAAGGGGATGCATGTTGATGGAACGCATGCAGTTCCAAGGGTGACAAGTGTCAACCCTGGTGCATGCAAATAAAATAGTCGATATGAGCCGTGAGAGGGGTCCCTCCTCCATTCCACCCGACTGCCTGAGCGTGTATGGAGATCTGAACAGTACGACTGACCCAACCTCTGAAATAATACCTCGTGTGTTTTTTAGAGCCGAGAATCCTGTGTTTGTTTCTTAAAATCCAGGTTCACCCTCTCCATTCTGAGCCATGGATTCTGTGTTGATCCCTGCGGGAATTGCTTGTCACGCAATCCCGAAAACCATCACCGTGAGACCTTGTCATCATTGTTGAACCTATTTGGGAAGCCCGTGTCTGTATTCCTGGTTGGTTTTGGTGGCCACGCAGAGCTGGACTGTGCATGACTTGCTGGCCAGTGCAAGTTGTGATTGAGCCTGTGTATGACCTCTCTCCAGGTGAGGGAGGTGACTGTTGTTGTAAGAGGCAGGTTGTCAATCCTGTGAGCAACTCTTTCCAGGTGAGAGAGTTTGTTGGGAAGTGGTTTCTTCCAGAGAGTGTCCAGCACCAGCTTCAGGCTCTAAGACTTCCTGATCTAGCCTGTTGTCGAGACCCAGAGAGGGAGGTGTAGTACCGATGGACTGTGCTTGTGAAGGTGTATACTCCCGAGCGGAACAGGCATGTGGGGAATGAGAATCTAGAAGTAGTGGGTGTAAGATGGCATCTTGGGAAGAATCCTTCCAGTCTTTCTGTGTTATTTTCCCTGTAACCTCAGCCTAGCCTAGGATTCTTTGCCTTGGGGTGGAGATTAGTCCCAGCTCATGGGTGACCCACTGCTGAGCTCACAAGCAGTGTGGTCTAAGGCTGGGAGGTTTGTGGAAAGCCTGCACGTGGTTGGTGGAATCACCAAGGTTTTCAAAGATAAGTATCAGATGATGTTTTATTCATAATTCTGCATCTTTGTGTAATTATAACTATCATATATTCTGCTATGCATATAAATTTAATGTTAATGTTATTAATTGTTTATTATAGCAGTAAATAATATGTTTACTCTGAGCTCAAATGTATTTCTTTTCTTAAATGCATGTGGATTATATAATTCATGTATGAGCTATGTAAAAGAGCGTTACAATTTGGTATCAGAGCGATTAAGCTTTGGTAACAGAAAAAGGTGTGTTACAAATTGGTATCAGAGTGATTAAGCTTTGGTAGAAAAAAAAGGTGGTGCTACAAAAGTACTCTGGGAGAAAACAAAGTAAAGTTTGAAATCATCAAACCCCAAATAGTTGAAGAAACTGTGAGTCATCGATCTGTGAGAGTGTAAGATCATAATTTAATAAAGCCTAATGAGATTCATAAGTTTAACCATAAAATTTATTTCAACGCTTAAGCAATTTCATTTTTTTAGCATATAAGCAAATTCAGCAGCACGATCACAACCACCTAACACAGTGTAATCATGAAAATGCATACCTCTGACTGATGTTATTCCGCCAATCTTCGTCTGTCCTCGCTGCTCTGCCCAAACTCTGCCCAAAACCGAATCTTTCCTCCCTGCCAGCTAGGAACAGAGCCTATCTATCTCCCTAACTCCAGGATTCCGTGAGAATTCCTGGCCCCCGAGCCCAAAACTCCCGAAAACCGATGCACCCCTCTAACATTCCACCCAAACTCCAAACCATAAAAATACCCACCAGAAAATACAGTCCCTAATCTCCAATAATGCTTCCTTCCCCAAAATTTCCAAAAGTCCCTCTCCCCAAATGCCCCTACCCCCTCATATCCTCCTTCCCATTCACCGCCTCCTACCTTCATTCAATGCCACCCACCTTGTCCCTCCATTTAATAACTTATCCCTCCATTCAATACCTTATCCCTTCATACATTAATTTTTCTAATAAATAAGTTAAAAATTATTAAGCCTTTAATTCGTTACCCAAACATTAAATGAGTTAATTAATTAATCAACATATATTAAACAATAATTAATTAATTAATTAATATTATTAATAAATAATCATTATTTAACTAATACACATTAGGACAGTTAATTATTTAATTAATTATACTTGATAAATCTTAAGCAATCATTTAACTAGGGTTGTTACATACACCCACCCTTCAGGAAACTTCGTCCTGAAGTTAAAGTATTTTATGATACAAGGGAAAAGAAACATGGTTCACACGTTCATAACAAATAACCGACATTATTAGTAAGTAAGCCAAGAAAGTCATTCATACTAGTGTACATGTGCAAGAAATGCATGTGTAGCTAGTACATACAAGTCTCGTTCATGTACTAATATCAATAACTATCATCTCTATAGTAATTTCCATATGAATCCAATCCATTCAACAAGACTATTCATTTTATAAAAGACAATAAACCAATCAAATGTTTGTGAAATCCTTTAATTACAATTATCTAGCTCAACAATGTTATTTAGACAATTGTAGTTTAGTTACATAATTATGAATATTCATATATATCCATTTTCTTTTCAGAAGGAAAAACAATAAATCCCACCATAAGACAAATCTTCATACACTCTCAACTATTTCTACTCATCCTTCCTCTGTAACTTACTTCCATCTTCCATTCCTATCCTTCCTCTACTGGACTATCTTGGAGCGTCAACTATATTGACCTAACTCCAAATAAAACCCGTAAGCGGAAGTGTCATTATCTTGACCAAGCTTCCCTAGCAGGCAACTGACATTCATCATCACACGTCTAGGGGAGCGTGAGCTAACACCAGTTTTACCATTTTTCAATTTTTCTTTTCCTTCATTAGAATTAGGTTATTTTCCCTTCACTTTGCTCGTAGATCCACCACATGATAGGCGCAAGCTTAGTTCAAGCCCGTTGTCATATTCTTAACCATCTAGAGAGGTAGGATTATGGTTGAAGTCTCTAACATCTCCCATTTTAGAGTCCCTGGTATATGGTTTCACAACCTACTTGGTTCCAGGAGCTGACAACCCATTATTTTTTTTTCTTGAACTATTTGTTTGTTTAATTGAATCAAGTGTTAAAATTCACTTAATACTTTCTCTGTGTAGAATATTATACTACTTTACTTTCAAATGGGCATATTGTTTATATAGATCTGTGTAAATAAATAAAAAATGTGTTTTTGGCTTGCAGGCTAGTTGGAGCTGGAGCTGGAGCTTGGCCTAGATTTATATCTAATTAAGGGTTTCAGGGCCCCTGAGCTACTTTCAATATATATATACACACACACACACCCTATACAGATTATTTAGGGTTGTTTAAATTTATGGGTGGGTACAGTTCCATTCCTAAATTGGGTAGGTGGGTAGGCCTTGGTCCAAGTTTTTAAACCAGGGCTCTGATAGCATGTGTAAGATCCTAATTTAACAAAGCCTAATAAGATTCATAAGTTTAACCATAAAATTTCTTTCAACGCTTAAGCAATTTCATTTGTTTAGCATATAAGCAAATTCAGCAGCAAGATCACAACCACCTAACACAGCGTAATCATGAAAATACATACCTCTGACTGATGTTATTCCTCCAATCTCTGTCTTTCCTCACTACTCTGCCCAAACTCTGCCCAAAACCGAATATTTCTTCCCTGCCAGGTAAGAACAAAGCCTATTCGGCTCCCTAGCTCCAGGATTCTGTGAGAATTCCTGGCCCCCGAGCCCAAAACTCCCAGCAACCGATGCACCCCTGTAACAATCCACCCAAACTCCAAACCAGAAAAATACCCACTAGAAAATACAGTCCCTAATCTCCAATAATGCTTCCTTCCCCAAAATTTCCAAAAGTCCCTCTCCCCGAATGCCCCTGCCCCCTCATATCCTCCTTCCCATTCACTGCCTCTTACCTTCATTCAATGCCACCCACCTTATCCCTCCATTTAATACCTTATCCCTCCATTCAATACCTTATCCATTCATACATTAAGTTTTCTAGTAAATAAGTTAAAAATTATTAAGCCTTTAATTCGTTACCCAAACATTAAATGAGTTAATTAATTAATTAATTAATTAATCAACATATATTAAATGATAATTAATTTATTTATTAATTCATTATTATTATTAATAAATAATCATTATTTAACTAATACACATTAGGACAGTTAATTATTTAATTAATTATACTTGATAAATCTTAAGCAATCATTTAACTAGGGTTGTTACAGAGAGGATAGATGTCATCAGATTGCGAACTCCGGATAAAACGCTCCGGGAGAAGCAGAGCATGGGGAAATTGAGATTTGAAATCATTGAAGACCAAAGTCCCAAAGCGGATGACATTCATTGATTTGAAATTGGACACATGGCGCCATATCTAGAACTTCGGGTATGGACCACTCTGGAGGAAAGCAGAGGGTGAAAGCGTTGAAGTCCCGAAGTAGATCTCGATCATTGATCGAGGAGGAGGTCGAAGGACCATCGATCTGGTCTTGGTTGAAAAGTGTCGAAGTCCTGAAGAGGACTAGGGACATCAATTTGGAGAGCACAGGTGTCAAAAGATCCAACACTCCAGAAGGACTCACTCCGGATATTTGTGTTTTTGGAGAGTGGATGTAGATCGTTGATCGGAGTAGACGTGTGGCGTCTGATATACAACTCTGGGTACAAAGCACTCCATGAGAAAAGGATGAATGAAGGAGAAAGAACTCCCAAAGGTCATAGAGCCAGAGTTCATCAGAACTGTCCATTTTTTGAGGACAAGTGCCAACATTTCTTCCACTCCGGAAGATAGCTACTAATGGAGGAAGCGAAAGTTGAGATTTGAAACTCCTGAAACCCGAATCACAAAATAAATCACAATCGTTGATTTAGAAAGGTTAGATATGATCTATAGATTCAGAAAGGATAGATATGATCTATCAGTTCAGAAGCACCGTCAAGTTCATGATATCGACAGTCCTGTCGCATTGCAGGGACCGAAGGTGCACGAACTTTAAAAAGTTGAGGGCGGGCTACAATCCACACCACGGTTTTAGAGAAAGGACACGTGGAGGCTCAAGGTGAATTGTGGGGTGAAACATAGTTGGTTTCAAACCACCCTTGGTCGTGCCCGCAATCGCGTGGATTACGTGAGGTCATCACCCAAGGTCATGACAAGGAAGGTCTTATCAGAAAAGGGGCTAGCACCCAAACTTAGATATTTCACAAGAGAAAAGGGGGAAGGTCGTGAGTACCATTAGACCTAAACCTAGAAGTCGAAAGAGTCTGTGTTTAATTGCAGAATGAGACCATCAAGGTCTCAGAGAGTTTTTTGGCTCCGGAATTGGAGATCCTTGACCGGCAGGTTGGACTGGTTCCCTGACTTTTCAAACTAGAAACCATGGATGGAGAATTTGTCCTTTAATAAAAGCGAAAATTTGTATGCCCCATTGTGGGTGTGTTACATACCCGCTATGGAAATTGGAATACAAGCTTAAATCGTGCCAGCAATAGAGTTTCCATGAAAGGAAACCAACCCATCATGGATATGTTCTATTGTCCCCAAGGGGTCAAAAAATAAGATATCCATAGATGTTTTTGTATGAGCTACAAAATTGATATTGTTCACCATATAAACTAATCTACTAAGAACTAAAGCAACTGTAAAAAAAATAAGTACCCAAAAATTGAAACTTCCATCAAGCTTGCGGCAGAGCTAGATCATTTTGAGGTGGTGGTTGGCTCCCCATTAGCAATGGAATGGAAATCTGAAGCAATATGGCGTCCTATGTAGTCATCTCAGGAACTGGAATCCAGATATTCGAACTCATATGTAAAGCTACGATCCACGGAATTTTGTTGTTCATTTGCTCCATGTTGTGTCGTAGGTTCGTTATCTCATTACGTGTATCGACGCTCAGTTTGTAACAACCTTGTTTCCCCTAGTGTGTAATTATAATTGTTATTATGGAAAAAAAATAAGTCGAACCATGAGATATCAAGGATAAACAATGGACCTTGATAGATATTTTGATAAAATAGGAGAATGTTGAGTTACTACTGAAGGGATAGCCTTCACAGGTTACGATGTCAGGAGAGGAGTGGGTGAGAGTGAGGCTATCATTGTTTTGAATGAATATGTCAGGAAATCCCCTCTGTAATTAAAATGATATGGATCTGAACCATGCTCATCATTGGACACTAGCTATCACCCAAGATAGTAGTTGGAATAGTTCTTGAAGGAGTTAAGAACAGATGGGAAAGTACCTTCGGGAATTTTCTAGTACGATCCAAGAGGTCCCGAGGGAGGAAGACGAGAAGAAAATGGGGAGGGAAGGGAAGAAGGGTTCATGGAAGAATATATTTTTGAAATCCTCTCGTGACATCATATCCTGGATTGGGGGTGGCTGGTTTCAATGAAGTTGAATGCAACCTTGCCTATGGTTGGGTGGAGATTGGTTCTCTCTAAAGAAGTACTCAACATATCTCAATTTTCTGTAGATAAGTGTCTCATCTACCTCTGTTTAATAATATGAATATGTGTATGGATGAATGAAAAATATAATATTTATATGTAATCATTTAGTCTACAAATCAAATTGTGTGTTTTGGAGATACCAGAAATTGTACAAAATATGTAATTTCATGAAGAGTTTTACATTCTTGCTTGCATGTACTTCATGTATTGTGGGATTTATTTATGAGTGTATTCATGTTGTAGGTGAATCCCCCTGCGGACAAGTGTATTACCTCTTGGTCTCTAGAATCCTAAGGCCAAGACAGAAAAGTTCTTAACATGGACACTGACTTCCTTTTAGATCTAATCAGGCTAATAATGAAAGAGAAGGAGAAAGATATGTACCTTATTAGCAATGTTTGTCCTTCCAAAGTCCAGGCTGAGATTCAATCCTGAGCTCTCTGATAGGTCCTGTAAAACAAACAAAGGTACAAAATACTTCCTACTCTATTGAGATTATCTCAAACATAGATCCATCTACTGCAGACAAACTCATGTGTAACAAGCACAAGTTTGAAAGAAACAGGACAAGCATTGATTATTAATGAGAACAAGTAAAAGTACTTACAATCCTTTGGATGAAGGTGCAGCAGCTTCTTCCAGTTCTCCTTATCCAACCCCTTTGCTCAAATAATATCCACTGATTGCCTTGATGACATCTCACTCATGAGATCATAATTTTGATGTAATTCTCAATCTCCATGGTCAATACCTTTTTATGAGATCATAAGTTAGGTATAATTCTCAATCTTCCTTGTACCTTTCACCATGAGAAGGCCTCCTTATATAACCTTGGAGAGGTCCAACCACTTGAGAGATATTTGGGATAAGTTGAGGATTCCTCTCCTTCAGTTGAGGATCTCCCCTAAGATCATGCCTTGACCATCCATTCGAATCCAACCACCTTCAGGAATTGAGGGATTCTTCCCTGATTTGCCTCAACAAACCCAAAATTTTCTTAGAAAAGGGGTATCACTCCCCCAAAAGGGTGCACAGGGTGTTCAAGCACTCCCCCAAAGAGGCTCATGGAGTGCCAGCACTCCCTGGCAGTGGGTAGGGGAGCTCTCCTCTCCAAAATTCAATTTTGAGTGGTTTTTCCAATGGCAAAGGGCTTGTACTTCCTGTCAAGTGATTTCTCTTCTTCCAAACCACCCTTTGAGGTGTCTTAAGTGTCTTTATGATGTCATTAGAGGCACAACATATGCAATATGGTTGTATGATGTTTTTTACACTTGCAACACTTATAGTCAATATGTGACACTTACGGACAAGATGTGACAATTACAACACTCGTAATGACGACACTTGTAACACTATCGAAGTGAGTAATTTTAAGGTGTAACAGATTTCCCCGCAAAGTACAAAGTTAGAAGAGGATCATGAATGAAGTACTTTGTAGACTTTTTCGAGCAAGGGTATGGACATAGAGAAACTAGAAAAATCTGCACACAACCATCAAACAAATATTATGATATGTTTCAAACCCAAGGCAGACATACCTATGCTTGAGTGATAAAGAATTTTTAGGTATGGCCGACATAAAATACACTACGGATCCATAATTATATTGACAAAAGGTATAGCCACTGAAGATACAATGTGGATCTATACTCCCATGACCTAAACTAATCGTAGCTGTGAATAATACACAGTGGATATATGAGACGACAAGATATATAAGACCAATACAAAGTGGATCTATGTAACAGTATATGTGTCATAGTTCAAAAGAAAACTCCTTCGCAACCTGGGAAAAGTATACATAAGAGTGTAAAATCAACCCAAGGTCTTCTCACCAATCCCAATGTAGTACAAATCTAACCATGTGAATAGATGTCTTGATGTCAAACATGGTAGAAACCACTTGATTATCGGTCAATGATGTAAATTGTTAACAAGTGCGAGGGAGATCACCTTTGATGTCAATGATTCCCAAGGTACTCTAGTACATTCCAAGGAATGTGAATAGATGATCTGAAGTCGAACATCCATGGAATCATCCGATCAGAGGTCAATAATGTAAACCCATTGTCGGACACGAGGAGGCCTGCCATTGAGGCATGCAGGTTCCAAGGTACTAACTGGTTTCTAAGTCTAGTTCCTAGATAATGTGCTGAAGTCAATAGGAATAGACTCGTCGAAGGAGGGCCTTGATGTATCCCCCATCAACGACACGAAACTTACACAGATATGTAATTGGTAGATCAAATGAACATGGACTGACATGGGTATTGAAACATGATATTTGTGATGGCTGAATCTCGAGGAAGATACTTCCCTTGAACACTGAGGAACATCAGCAAAAACTTGACATGGACCAAAACTTGATGATGCAGTGGATGTTGCGACTTTATTCAAGTGACCCAAAGGAGTAAAATAAACTCAGATGATTGGCTCAGTGCAGAGGTTTAGTCGATTAAAATGCGTGAAAAGACAAAGTGTCATGTTCAAGAGCGACTGTAAGAGTTATTGGTAGTGTTCTCAAAAAATTGTTTGGCTTGCTTCTTTCAATTTTTCCCCCATCCAGATAGACGAGTACCTCTTTTTAATTTAACGAACTCAAGGAGGGTAACACATGCTCAATATGACTCACCTTCGGTAAGTCTCTCTTCCTTTGTTTAGCGAACTGGAAGAAGTAAGGGTTCGGTCCCATATGGGCCCTTCAATGTATGATTGTTTAACGAGTCCATAGAAGGTAAACTCGGTGGTTTTTCATATTTAGAGAGTCTGAAAACAACTTAAAGATGACTCCAATGTTGTCTTTTTTCGTAATGTTAGTCTCGCAAGGCCGAAAAAAAAAATTATCACTCGAAAGACACCCTTTCAAACCTTTTAACGAGTGGGAAAGGAAGCAAGATCACTCAGCAATATTTTCATGTTTAGAGAGTCTGAAAAGAGCTCAAAGATGACTCCAAGGGGTTCCTTTTTCGTATATCCATGCGAGTCCGAAAAAGTGATAAAAGTCTACTCGGTTACATTCTCATGTTTTTTCGAGCACGATAAAGAACAAAGACCAAGATCGGTATGCCCCCAGCTTAAAAGCTAGTGGATTAACTCTAGAATGATCATCAAAGGCTGGAGACATGCCCTCCAAGCTTCAATTCATCCACCGACTGTGAGGTTGTCACCAATTTCTCTACTAGACGGAGAAAAAGGATAAGAGTGGATGAAAAGAAGGTTCAAGAGAGGTAATTGTTTCATTTTTTAATGAGCTTGACATAGAGAAGAGAAACTATACTCGTGGCTCTAGGTTCAATCCCCATATTTTTGTTTCATTTTTTAACGAGCTTGCTACAGAGAGGAAAACTATGCATCCAAGATAGTTCGATGGATTTGTTGATTGTGAACAACAAAATCAACTTGGAAAACAAGTTGGTGGGAGATTCGAGACGTATAATTGTCCAGGTTGAACATGATATGGTTGGATGACTCGGGATCAACAGCTCCAATAGTGGCCAAGAGCGTTCTACGTTGATCAGGGCAGTGTTGTAGAACTTTTAACGCAGACATAGCACACGATGCTTGAGCCAAATCTTCAACAATGTTGTATTTTTGCGCGGCACATGAACTAAGATTAAAGGTAGATTTATGGATAGTTCTCTTAGGAGGGTGTAATATACAGTCGAACATAGGTTTCTCAATCTGAAGTGGTCAAGACAGAGGATTAACCGATGGAGGACTAACGGAGGACGGTGATGGACCCGGTAAAGTACCGGTACCATTAGTGACTTTTCCTTTGTCAAGGTTACCTGGTGTGTCGTATGTCTTAGAGTGAGAGGTAAAATTAATCCCATTAAACATATAAATATGTGCATTCATCGAGGCCTTATCATGAGGATGGCTAGAACTGTCCCCAAGAGAGGGGGTTTGAGCAACCATGGATTGTTGTTGTGGAAAAGGATAAGTAAGCACAGTGGGTTGTGAATTTCCTTTGAAAAGTTTGGCCACTTCATTGCGATGTGGACAGTCTCGAGTGTAGTGATCGTCACCACAAATGATACACGGGAATTTTAGTTTCCATTGTGGTTGCTTTTCGGTAGCAGGTGTTTGAGTTTGATTTTTTGGTTGTTCATTGTTATTGGTATTTTTTGATTTATTCTTTGTCTTCTTCTTACCTCTGGATTGTTGTGAAGGGGCATATTGAACTGCATTCACCTCATAAATCTGAGTTTAAGGGGAGGTAGAGGAGAGTGTGGTTTGTTGGGAAGTAGATTGAGTTTTGATGGAACCGATAACACCGTCTGCATGAGATGAGGATGACGTCTTGGATGGATCGGTATTAGCTCGAGCAGCATTTGGAAGAAAATCATACAAAGTACCAGATTGTGAATCAGCCAAATCTAAGTACTGGGCCTGAGCAATGGTTTCTTCCTCAAGGATCATGCCACCCACAGCGACATCGCGAGTGATCGAGGGTAAAAGTGATTTAGTAAACCATTCCACCAATAATATGTCAGGAATGATTACTTTGATCATCCTTCATCGTCATCTCCACTCATGAATATGGTCAGAGATATGTATGGAGTCAGTTTGATGAAGGGATTTCAAGAGTTCAGTACCCGTCTCGTAGCAAATAGGTAGTTGAAAGTGCATGAGGAAAGACATGGCAAGGGAGTTGAAATCATGAAAAGAAGCACGTGGTAGTTCAATATACCACTTTGTTGCAGAGCCAGTAAGTGTTCACTGGAAAAGACGCAAACATATAGAATCATCCATGAGGGAGTTTGATGAACACCACAAATGGAAAGTCATCACATGGTTATTTGGATCTTTGCCAAGTTTTCCATCAAATTTTGGAATATCAGAAGGAAGTTTAGCTGGAATAACTGGCCAAACCGGTGATTGAAAAATAGGATCGTTAGTTAACTGAGACAAGTCTAGGAGATCCAGAGTTGTAAGGAAAGGTAGATGTCAGTTAATTTGTGGATGATATTGGTGTGGCATAGGAACACCAATAGGACCATAAACTGGTTTAGGTGGATAGTTGTAACCAGTAGGTCCTCCTACATACGGTTGTTGTTGGCTAGGATAAGCAGGATTTGATGATGGCCGAGAAACATTTGCATAACCCGGTGGGTTCTGAGCATTATAATCCGGGTGACTTTCTCTCCCATAAGGAGGATAAACATTTTTCCCTTGAGGATGGTAAGGAGTATATACTGGAGGCAGATATACATTAGACCCATGAGGAGGATAAGTTTGTTTTCCCTGAGGACTCCAAGTGGTGTTTGGGATGTCGCTCGGATAAGGTTGTCCATAAGATGTTCCGGAAGGAACAAGAGTTGATACTCCTCCTTCTGGGTTATGATATGAGTTCCCCCCAATGTGGGGTTGGGTAAAAGTGCCTCCTGAAGATACTCCCCAAGATTGTGAAGGGTTTCTAGCAAACAAAGGTTTCCCCCCTACCAGCGGTGGATTGACAACCGGGGTATGACTGGCAAAGGGAGATTTCCCTCCAAGAGGAACATGAAAAGGGAGTTGTCCCCCAGGATGGGTAGGCCTACCATAGAATGGTGGTCCTCCAGGAAGGAAAGGTCCACTAGATGGTGGTTTCCCTCCAGTCGGTTGTATTTGGTTGGCAAGGGTATGCATTCTCTGGTGCAAAGATGTCCCAGCAAGATCGTGCGGAACATGTGGAGATGTAGAGTGAAAGTTTGTAAAAGTGGGGGTAGTGATCGAAGTGCCTTGGGAATGAGTAAAGGTGATGAGTCCGGCATTAGTATGGACTTTTGTTGATGTAACAGTATGGATAATGACCTGATCGATGGGGTGATTCATAGTTTGACCAGATGGTCCTGTTTCACCAGAAGGGTCATGAGGATGAAAGGGTTGTTGAATAGATTCAAAATGCTCATAAAGATCATGTCCTGATGAAGTACTCCATACAGAATGAGAAGTTGTGGGAATTGTATCTATTGTAGTGGTAGGACGAACAGGAGTCCTATACTCATCACCAAAGTTTGGTTCTGTGGATCCGATATATGTTTCGGTAAAATCTCTCTCTGGTAACTGTGGGACCTCTTCGTCTATGACGTTCCCAAGGGAGTCTAAATGAAGAAAAATTGGTTCAAGAGGGGTTGCCAACATAGATGTAGTGTGAGGAGTGGGATTCTCAACCGTAACCAAAGCTCCTTCTTGATTGTCTAATGGAGGAGTAACAACACTCCCAGCGTCAGATTGATTTTCTACCTCTCCACAATAGTTTTCTTATGGAGGGTTAGGAGGTAAGGGTTGGTAACCTTATGGAGGAAGCCCTTGCATCCGACATGATCGGTGAATATGGACTTTGTCATCTACAGGCTCAATTTTGGAGAATAACATTACACACTGAAAATCTAGGGCCAACTAACAAAAAGAAACAGCATACGCTAATAAAATCTAGGAATCAAAACCAAGCAAACAAAACTTCTCTCGATGATCGTAATAGTTGGTAATGAAATCCAACATCATGTGATCAAGTCAAGAAGGGGCTGGGATATGGTGGAACAGTTACAATGGTGACCTTCTTAATGGACTTTCACCTTGGTGCAAGCTTCCACGCAGTAATTGTGGATTTACCCTC
This sequence comes from Picea engelmannii, assembly GCA_009831015.1. Taxonomy (NCBI): domain Eukaryota; kingdom Viridiplantae; phylum Streptophyta; class Pinopsida; order Pinales; family Pinaceae; genus Picea; species Picea engelmannii. The sequence continues at coordinate 573,831 of ML784153.1, read as the reverse complement.
CAAGGAGCCCGAGTGAGTTTGACCAATGTCTGTTCCAGGTATGGTGAGACTTCCCTTCACTGTCACCTCATTTAAGTACCTAAGAATTATGGCAAATAAGGACACCAACTCACAATCAGCCCCTGGGTGGGTACAGTCGACAGTTCGACCCGAACGTATGGGTAAGATAACAAGTCCGAAATCAACTCAAGAGGCTCCCACACATAATCATGGGTATACCCTCAAGTGACCCCTAATATACAATATGACCACTACAAACAGTTAAACCACGGAGGGATAATCTTTGTAATTCACCCGAATGCGACCTCGTGCGTAACCTCTGTGTGAGAGGGGGATCCCAGAAAGCCTATATGACAATTGGATTTGACTCTCCCTATCTTAGGATGCTAATGTTTGTTTTGAAAATATTTGGAGAGTTGTACTCACAGCCTAATCCAAAGTGATAATCCTAGTCTAATGTTGGTGGAAGATCCTAAAAACAAAAATGTTCTAGATAATTTTTAATTAGCGTTGATTTTATGGTTGTTCTTTACTCAAAGGGTGCATGACATTGAAACTGATGGTATAATGACTCAAATCCCAAAAAATGCACAAGAAGATGATAATCAATCTTGTCTTTTGATGAATGGTTATTTAAGGGAAAGAGAGAAAAAAAAATTCACTATCAAACACTAAGATGCAATGTCCTCATACAAGTGTTTCTCAATGAAATCCAATGCAATGCTAAAAATTTTAGAAATGCCTTCTAATATCCAAACCAATTTCTAAAATCTGTCCTTTTGTTTATATGTGAATGATCATCAGATGCAAGACTTCTAAATGTCAATCAGAGTTCAGGATTAAACAATGAGAATCAAACCTCACACAAAACAAAAATACACTCTCATTGTGAATAAACAAGAAGGAAAAAGATAACCAAGTTGCAACCAAGAACCAAAAAACCTCAAACAAGAGAGAAATGATGGAAAGTTGACCTTAAAGATCAAATGAAAAGGTTCACAGACCTTTGGATTTCCTCACAAAATTTTTCACTTAGTCAGATAAAGGAGAATAAAACAACAAGTTAACTCTAGGTCAACAAAGACAAAGAGTGGCTTCAAGGCAAGGAAAGAAGATGTCAAAATCCCAAACAAAAGAGGATGAATTCTTAGAAATAAGGGTGTTTGAAAGCTAATATCAAGATGGACTGAGAGTATGGGACCCTGAGCAAAAGCCAAAACCAAGAAATAGCTTCAGAAAATGAAAATTTTGGAGAATGTATCACAAAAATGGGGTAGCGCTCTGGTGTAAGGGGCACCAGAGTGTTCTAGTGCTCTGTGTAAGGCTAAAGGGGAGTGTTAGCTCTCTGACAACAACAGGAGCGGAGTGCTCTGCTCCAAAAACTCAGAAAAAATCCCAGAAACTCAAAAAATCAAGGAAATTCAGTCAATAAGAGTGATCATGATGACATAAAGAGGCAATCAAAAAAATCTAAGAATCAACATGAAAATATGGAGAATATCAAATCAGTGGGAAAAGGGCCAAAACAAGATCTGGGAATGGAAACAAAAATCAGAGTATCCTCCCCGGTGGAGTCGCCAATTTATGTTGTAGGTGAATCCCCCTGCGGACAAGTGGATTCCCTCTTGGTCTCTAGACTCCTAAGGTCAAGACAGAAAAGTGCTTAACATAGACACTGACTTCCTTTTAGATATAATCATGTTAATAAATGAAAGAGAAGGAGAAATATATGTACCTTATTAGCGACGTTTGTCCTTGCAAAGTCTAGGCTGAGCTTCGATCCTAAGCTCCCTGATAGGTCCTGTAAAACAAAAAAAGGTACAAAAGACTTCCTACTCTACTAATATTAGCTCAAACCTAGATCCATCTACTGCAGACAAACTCATGTGGAACAAGCACAAGTTTGAAAGAAACAGGCCAAGCATTGATTATTAATAAGAACGCGTAAAAGTACTTACAATCCTTTGGATGAAGGTGCAGTAGCTTCTTCCAGTTCTCCTTGTCCAACCCCTTTGCTCAAATAATCTCCATTGATTTCTTTGATGACATCTAACTCATGATATCATAAGTTTGATGTAATTCTCAATCTCCATGGTCAATACCTTCTTATGAGATCATAAGTTAGGTATAATTCTCAATCTTCCTTATACCTTTGACCATGAGAAGGCCTCATTATATAACCTTGGAGAGGTCCAACCACTTGAGAGATATTTGGGATAAGTTGAGGATTCCTCTCCTTCAGTTGAGGATCTCCCCTAAGATCATGCCTTGACCATCCATTCAAATCCAACCACCTTCAAGAATTGAGGGATTCTTCCCTGATTTGCCTCAACAAACCCAAAATTTACTCAGAAAAGGGGTAGCCCTCCCCAAAAAGGGTGCACATGGCACTCAATCACTCCCCCAAAGAGGCTCAAAGAGCACCAGCACTCCCTAATAGTGGGTAGGGGAGTGCTCCTCTCCAAAATTCATTTTTGAGTGGTTTTTCCAATGGCAAAGGGCTTGTACTTCCTATAAAGTGATTTCTCTTCTTCCAAACCGCCCTTTGAGGTGTCTTAAGTGTCTATATAATGTCATTAGAGGCACGACATATGCAATATGGTTGTATGATGTTTGTGACACTTGCAACACTTATATTCAAGATGCGACACTTGCGGACAAGATGCGACACTTACAACACTCGTAATGATGACACTTGCGACACTATTGAAGTGAGAAATTTTGAGGTGTAACAATTCCTGTGAGTAAATTTTTGTGTCTAGTATATAGGAAAGGATACAAATTTGTATAATTGTTATACATGCATATAATTCAATGTTTATGTACTAATATGAGGGGAGAGATTCCCCTACTCACTATGTGTATCGTGGAAATCCTATGGCATATACAAGTACTCTCATACATACATACATACATACATACATACATACATACATATATATATATATATATAGAGAGAGAGAGAGAGAGATAGATAGATAGATAGATATAGATACAGATATAGATGGCCCAACTAGTCTTTCCAAGAATAGGGTACTGTGAAGAATCCCTGGGGAAACCATGTAATATATTGGTTAAGTGCAAGCATTCTTGAGGCTTGATAATACTTGATAAGGACTCGAAGAAAGATATCCATGAAATGGATAATTCCATACATGGACTGTTAAGCCAGAGGAAAATCCCTAAATTGTTTCAAAAGAATCATGGTCATGGGTTTGGAACAATGAACAAATTCAGGCCCTTTGTTGAGACGTGTTCGAGATGTGACCTCATGCATTGATTGGGTTGAAAAGGAAATATATTGACTTTTCTTCGATGTTGAGCACAAAGATATATTCTGAAATCAACAAGGTTCATTGATTCATCAGGAGTGATCATGGACGATCCAGGACCGTAGGGTCCATGGAGAGTAGCACGGTCAGAGCCTCCTGGTCAAAATTACCTTAAAATCCCACTAACGACCTAGACCATCCATTGGGATGAGGCCACAATGAAAACTCTTCCATAGATCTTGGTGAATCTCGTTGGAAAGGGACCAAGGAAAAATGGGGGCGTCATCATGACGTACCTTGCTAACTAATATTGCCACCGTGTCCTAAGAGGGCATGTGCTAATTGATGAAAGGGGAAAGGGAGATTCATTGTTGGATCACCACATGAGTCAAGTGCCATCGAAATTTATCTCTCGGACCCATGACATGGAGACCCTTTGTGAGTACCCAGTATCTTGACAGAAGAAGGCCACTTGTAACCCTAAGAAATGCCACGTATCAAGCAGTATGTGTACCCGGTGTCACTCTACGTGTCATGCCACACAAGGGTAGAAAATGGAAAAATGACTAAGTACCAAGACTCCACAGACTCATAAAAGTGAAAGTAGTGGAACCTTAAGTCCGCGAATCCAAGAGTTCGAGAGTGTGAAAAGATGAGAAAAATGACTAAGTTTTGAGACCTTTCGGACTCATGAAAGCTAGTATCGTAGAACATTACCTCTGCAAGTTCGTGAGTGCACTAGTCCGCGAAGGGAAAAATGACTAAGTGTAGAGAGCCTTCAAACTCATGAAAATTGGTATCATTGAACATTACCTCCGCGAGTCCGCAAGTCCACGAAGGGAAAAAAGACTAATTGTAGAGACCCTTCAGACTCATGAAAACTAGTATCATATAACATTACCTCCGCGAGTCCGCAATTCCGTTAAGGGAAAAGCGACTAAGTGTTGAGACTTCTCAGACTTATGAAAGTTAAGGTCATATGATATTACCTCTGCGAGTCCATAGGTCCACAATTCTACGAAGATGTCCAAATGACTAAGTGTTGAGACTTTTAGATGGACTTATGAAGAAGAGGTAAATATTTGTACGTCCACAAGTCCATGAATATGGAGAAATGACTAAGTGTTGAGACTTTCGAATGAACTTATGAAGAAAAGGTAAAGAGTTGTACGTCTTCAAGTATGTGAAGAAGGAGAAATGACTAAGTGTCAAGATTTTTAGGGAGGACTTGTGGAATGATAATTATAACAATATGTATTCGATATTCTATGAGTCTTTGAATCAACGAATAAGAAGGTGTTGTTATCGAAAATACCATGAAGGAAGAAAATTGAATATGTGTATGAAATAAAGCAAGATAAGTTAAATAAACTGAGAAATAAAATCAACTGGATACCCCGTCCCTTATAACCTTTAATGGGTTGGGTATGTTACACAGTTGTATAAGCCTCTCGATTGAGCTTGGAAGTGAAGGTGCTTTAGAATCAGCATGCCTAGAGACATTGTGAGAGAAGTATTCTTGAGGGACAGCATATTCGACTAAAAGGGAGGGGTGTGAATGACCTCTAGCATTCATATTCCCAATATCCTCTTCAAACCAATCAATCTGAAAACTCAAAATATCCTTTGTCTCCCTCACGGGAAGGTTACCCTGCATACCAGATGAGATCCTATGGTTTTGAATATCCATAGGCATTCTAGAATTTCCTCTCTAACGCGACCAACCTCTTGGATGAACTCGCAGCATGAATTTAAGAAACATTCCCACCATACCTATGCAATTATGGGATGGATGGAAAAAGATAGGTTGTATAGATTTAGCAGAGGGTGTCGATGAGAATAACCAAGCACAAGAGAATCCATTACCATTCATTTGAAGTTCCTTTCCAATTATACTCGATGATCCATGCAGATTTAATTCCCCTGCAAGTGGAGCCCTGATATAGTTATTTCCCATCGCACTTGGAGTACCTTCACTTGGAAATATGAAAATTATCTCATGCTCCATTTGATTGGGGTGGTTAATATTCCAACTCTTGACAGAATAGGGAGGCTCATCCTTGAGCTCTGGTGGACTTTTGCACCCCCATGTGACAATATGACATTCCTTGGTTTACATGAGCGATTTAAACTACTGACACCCCATCCAGGGGTTTTCTTGGTTATCTTAACTAAGGCCTTTCTTAACCATTTTTCTATGTACTCCCTCATTGGAGCAACCGTTATTTCATACTTGGTCTTAGTTTTGAATAAATTGTTCTCTAGTTCTCTCAAATAAATTCTTAATTGATGGAGAGTGTCCTCAATGTCGTCATTCTTATTTACATACCGGATAAGCCACCTTTATATTTATTGTTTAGAGAACTCAATTGAATCACTAAATTCATTGTCCCATGCAACTTTTAATGCTTCTAATTGTTCTAATAGTTGCTCCCTTGACAAAAATTTTGTATCCATTATTAAATTTGGGTCATCTAACTCGTTGGTCAAATCAACAAGTTTCAATAATATGTCACACATTTTAATCTTAATACTATCACACTTAGTCAACAACTCGCTTAAGAATTTGATTATATTTAGCCAACAAGCATTAACATGTTTCATGCGAACCTTAGAGGGAAGGTTTTAATCCCTTCTATGTGTCTCGCTAAAACTTGAAACCTTCATTGTGAATGTTCCCATTGTTTCTTTATATAATTTTCCCATGGTTAAGTATAGAATATACAAGAAACTTAAGAGGGAAATAATAAGATTGAGGATGGATCTTTGTATAGTAAGATTTATCAATGAATGTAGAACAACATTCGGCTCCAAATTTGGGACAATGACCCCTTGTGGGTTGCTGAGAATCCTGAAAGCATTATCCATTGGGGAAATGGATCAAAAAATAAAAATAAAAAATTAGAAAGGAAAAATGAAAAGGGAAGAAGAACAAATATGGTGAAGAATATACAAAAGAGTAGAGAAAAAGGCTATGTAAAGATTAAGATTTGAATATTAATAGAATAAATGCTTAAGGTATTACCCATTCACGGGAAATGCTTGAATTGTTCCTTTCATATCCTTCAAAAAATAAGAATTGAAACCAATGACCTTTTCAATATGGTATGGGCCAATCCAAAGAGCTTAAAACTTTGTATGAAAATATGATTTTTCTTTCGCTTTATTCCACAATAGAACTAGTTGGTCATTTTGAAAATATCTTACGGTAGTGCTCTTGTAAAAATTTATTTTGACCACTTGTTGTCTTTTGCTTATTGTTGTTACTGTCTGTGCTATTTTTTCTTCAAGTTGCAGAAATTCATGGTATCTTTTATGCAAAGGTGATTTCTCTTTTGTATATTCATTGTTTATGGAAAGGAATAAAGTATTCAATTCCAAATGTATTGGTAACCTCACTTATTTTCCATATACGAAGGTGTATGGGGAATGCCTAGTGCTATATTTTGGAGTAAGGAGGCTTTACCAAAGTGAATCTATCAAATTTTTATGCCAATTTTTATGGTTTGTTGCAATTGTCTTCTTGAGAATATGAATTATTTTTTGATTTATCCAAACCATTTCCTTTTGGGTAATAGTTGATTGATTTTCCCATGATGATGTCATATTCTCCACAAAAATTTGTAAACTTAGACCCAATGAATATTGAGCCATTGTGTGTTATGAATTTTTCTGGGACACCAAATATAGATAAAATATTTTCTTTCAAGAAAAGGATCAATTACTCTAAATCAGCATTCCTTAGGGAAACAACTTATTGCCACTTGGTAAAATAATAAATTGTAGTGATAATATAAGCATGTCCTTTACTAGATTTTGGATTTATTGGGCCAATCACATCTAGGCCCCATTGTGAAAATGGTTCCTCCACTATTATAGAATGTAATGGCATTGTTTCTCTCTTCATCATTCCTGAAAATTTTTGGCATGGGAGGCATTTTCGAATCATTGAATACATGTCTTTGAACATAGTTGGCCAATAATAACCAACCCAAATGATTCTATGAGTAGTTACAACTGGAAAAAAAATGTCCACCACAAACTCCATCATGAATTTCTTGAAGTATTTCTTTGGAATTTAAACGATCTAAACATCTTAATAGAATTCCATAAAATTTTATTCAAAAAATAAATCTCGAGACTAATACATATTGATTAGTTCTCATCTTCAAATCTCTCCTTTCTTTAGAAGATATTTCAAGGGGAAATTGGCTAGATATCAGATAAAATATTATGTCTTTATATCATTCAGATGTTGGTAAATGTGTACTCTATATGATGGCATCAATTGTATTGGGAGGATAAATATGTATAGCTTCAATTCCAGTCATGAATTTACATAGTTATTTCCCCTTGATAGCGTTCAGAGGTTTAATCTCTAAATAATACTCTAGAATATTTGCCATTCATTTTTCCCATCTACCCTCTCTGAGTTTTTGATTGAGAAATATTTTTATTGGTGAGCGTGGCACATAAGAAATGATGTGAGCTGACATAATATAAGTCCTAAAATGGGATATTGTTTTGATCATGGAGACAACTTGCTTTTCAATCATAGAGTAGTTTAATTCATAATCATGCAAGGTTTTTATCATGAAAACAATGGGAAGTTCTTTTTCTTTCTCATTTTTCTGGGTGAGGATGGAGACAATAGTTTCCTCTAAAGTAAATGAATATAATATGAAATCTTTGTCAAAGTCAGGACTGATAAGAACAAGGGAAGTAGTAATTGCATGTTTATTTCTATAAAATCCTTCTGAATTTATGATGTCCATTCAAATGTCAGATCCTTATTTAGTAATTTATTTATTTCCTTAACAATTGTAGCATAATCTGGAACAAATATTCGAACAAAATTTATATTTCCAAAGAAAGAATGTACTCGTTTTCATGTTGTAGGAGGATTTAGGTCATTTATTTCTTTAACTCTTTCTGGATCAATGTATATTCCTTCTTTTCTCAGAATATGACCCGAGATCTTTCGTTTTGATATAGAAAACAAATACTTTTTCAGATTCAAATATATTCCATATATTCTAAATCTTTCAAAGACTTGTCTGATGTGTTTGAAATGTCTTTCCCTGAGTTTTGAATGAACGATCAAATCATCTTGGTAATATGCCATAAATTTCCGATAATATCTTTAAAAGCATGGTCTATTTCTCTTTGAAAAGTTGCACCTACATTTTTTAGTCCAAATGGAATATGTACATAAGATAATGCTTCACATGGTGTAATAAACATAGTATTTGATCCATCTTCCTCAGCCACAAGGACTTGATTGTATCCAGAAAATACATCCAGCATAGACATCATTTCAAAAGCAGTGGCCTACCGCAATAACATCTCCATGTTTGGGAGTGGGTAGTTGTATTTGATACTTGCTCAATTGAGATCTATGAAATTGACACTAATATGAATTTCTCCATTCTTTTTTCTAACTACCACAAGATTTGAAATCCATTCTAAGTGTCTGATTGGAAAAATTATGCCAGCTTTTTCCAATTTTGCCAACTCCATATTTACTAAGGAATTCAATTTGGCATTTATCATTCTTAATTTTTGCTTAAAAATTTTTGATCCCTTCTTGAGTGGTATAACATGTTGGAAGATAGATTTTTCATATTCTTTTAAATAATCATAACTCCAAGCAAAAATGTCCCAAAACTCTTTGAACAAAACAATGTATTGCTCTATTTCTTCAATGGTGCAAACAGTACCAAGACTTATGTATTTTGGAGAATCAGGTGCATTGATATTTATTTTTTGTATCTCTTGAACTTTTCTAATATAAGGTTCCTCTTTTGGACCCAAGATCTTTGTTTGATAATCTCTTGTAAAAAGAGATTCCAAACTGGCATAATTCTTTGGAAGACCACAATGCTCTGATCATGAATTTCCTTCTAATAATCTTCGATTTCTTATGAATCGTCAGATAATGTTGAATCATGGTCTAAAAGGAAGCTTGCAATGTTCTCATCATTTTCAAAAAAAATCCAATACTCTTGATTATTGAGTATTGAAGGTTGAAAAATTGTTTTGACATGAAAAGTGACTTTGAGAATCATCTGCATTGAAAAGGGATGTGGCCACTACCAATGAATCATATTTGTTATTCTTTTATTGAGGAACAAAATAATATTGAAAAAATTAAAAGATTCTATGATTTCATACACTCTCCTTCCATAATGTTTCAATCTTTCCTTTTTTATTCTATATCTTTTTTTCATGTGATTGATAACTAGTTCTAAATCACCACTCACCACCAGATCTTTTACTTGCATTTGAAGGGATAGGTTCAATCCTTGAACCAATGCTTCATACTCTGCTTCATTATCAGTACAAGGGAAATCTAATATGATTTCGCATGGTTAAATGCAATATTGGGGAATTTTGAAAACAATACCAGCTCCAATTCCATATTTAGAGCAAGCACCATCAAATGACATTTTCCACAAACCTTGGAAATAACTTTCTTCATTTTTCTTAGGCGAATTTAGTTGTTCTGTGTTGAAAACAACATAATTACCGATTCCAACATCTACATAGCTTTGCATCATTTCAATTTCCCTTTTTCATAAATGATATTGGATTTATATGTTCTCAAGGATTCTGATCATTGCTCCATCTTTATTTGGAAGCATCATGCAACTTCCACCATTCATGATATATCCTCCAATCAGTGAGCACCAATCTCTTCCAAAGAAAACACCATATGTTGGAGGTAGATCAACTACTATGCTAGTAAATATTGTTGTAATGTGAGGTGTTTTCACTTATCCATGCAAGGAAATATTTAATTTCTCCATAAGATGGAACTTTTCTTGAGTCAATGACATATATACTTTCATCAATTTCATAGTACTTTGTACATTCCATTCCAAGAGTTTCCATTACTGATAATTGCATGATATTGTTAGTGGCTCCACTATCCACCAAGCAGTTATGTAGTGTAAAATCATGATTATATAAAATGATGGAACCTTTCCTCTTGTTCTTACTGATGTGATATTTTTATGTTGTCGTGTGTTCATCATAGTTGCCTCTATTATTGGATTCATATCATCCAATATATTCAAAGGATTCTCCATTTGTTGAGGTATCCTGAATACCTCCATGAATGGTAAGGTAATTCAAATCTTAGATAGTTAACCAACTATAAATATAATTCATTTGCAATGGTGTCTTCGTTTGATTAACAATTGGTTGTTGTTTTTCTATTTCTGGATCATTTCCTTTTTCTTTTCCTTTTTCTGGTTGTTCTCTTGTTTTGAATTTATTTGCTTGAGTTATGGTCTGAACAACATTGTCTTGTGAATATTTAGAATTTTCTTGTTCAACAAAAATATGAAATAATGATGAACCTTCTTCCATTTGGATTGATTCCAAAATGTCATCTCAATTAGTGATTGATTCTTAATCAAAGGGCTCAAAATTTTCTTCTTCTCTAATTTCTTCTAGCACAACAACATTTGGATTTGGAACTTTGGGTGCTCTTGGTATGTGATCTTAAATTGTTTTCTCTCTATAATTTCTTCCTATTTTATAAGGTAATGTATCTCCCATATTTTGATGTGGCAGAATGAGATTTTCACTCATCTTGAGTTGAGTTATTTCATTTCGCATTTTTCTAATATTCCTGCTCATCTAAGCAATTTCTATTTTTTGTCTAGTTTCTTGAGAATATCTAGAATCATTTCTCACATTACGGGGAAAGCCTTGGAGAATTCCTCCCCCAATTTCTCGATATTCAGAAATTCCAGAGGTGGATGGTCCCTAAGATGATATTGATAGACTTGTCATTTGTCTTTTCACTTTTCCAAGAATAATTTCAGGATCAACATTAGTTTCTAACATATACTCTTCCATTCATGTTTCTTTTTGGATTGCTTCATTTAATGTATTTATTTGTGCAACACTTATTGTGTAATTCACATTTGAGGGAATGGAATTCTTGTAACATCCAAATATAACAATATCATTTGGTCGTTTCCTATCTGGGATTTGATTTAATGTCTTGAAAAATCATAAGTTAAAATCATTGATCCTTTCACCCTTTTGGAGATGGATTTGGGTGAATTGAGTAAGCAGAGTATGGTATGCAATAAGATGTGCATATCTGGTCATGAAAATTTCTTATATATCATCAAATGAACCAATTTATTGAGATGGGAGGGAAATATATCGTACATAGGTTGGGCCTATCAAATTTTGTATAAAGACTATAACCATTACATCATCATGTTCAATCAAATGAATATCACAGATACTAAGGAACTAATCCATATGTATTTTAGGATCCATAAAACTAAGGAACTAATCCATATGCATTTTAGGATCCATAATCCCATCAGCTAAAAAGATAGGTAAAATTCCTTGAGGTATGGTTGGAAATGGATGTTTCTCTCCTCATAAATTGAGTGGGATAGACCTATCTCTCCTTCTAGGTTTTATTTATATTTTGTTTATTTCTCTCTCTTCATTAGGAATTTTTTTTATTTGTTCTTCTCGATCACCCATGATTATTATACCACTAGCTTTAAATCTTGAACTTCGGGATTCTTGGTGAATCTCAAGTTTCTTACTTTTACTTCTTGTTAATGGACCTTTGTATGATTCCAACTTTTCTAAAATTTACAGTTGTCTTCTTTGTCTCAAATCTATTTCTCTTTCTTCTTATTGAGTAAGAACTTCCCAAGTTCTTTCGAGTTATTCATGAATCCTTATTGTTGTGATTTTTAAGTCATACAACTGGTGCAAGATACTTATTTGATATCTAAGTCCAATTTTTATTTAGGTTTGTTTGGGTTCTAGTAGAGTCATCGAAATTCCTGGTCTACGAAATCATATTTTTGTTTACATCTACATTGTGGTCGCCAAAAATATTGATCTTAAATATTGTCTTATGGTCTTAAAGACAACATCACGAGGATAAATACCCATTTTTTTTTAAATAGGTGGTACTCCTCTATTTCTAAATAACATGCAAGGACATAAAAATGCCTAAGAGAAGATCAAGATTATTCTTGAATTAAATATTCACAAGTAAATAGTACCTCGGAAAGGACTAGGTATCTTACAAAGCTAATATTTACACTATAATACAATATTATGAACCAACAGAGTATACAGTATCATAGGATGAAATTTCCATCACGAAATTCATCAAATTAAGACACAATATTCAACACAGGAAAGGAAAACATGGACTACACATGGAAAAGAAATTTAAGTGATCATTCCATTAAATGCAAGAAATATTTTGATAGACACACATTTCAAATCTCGTGATTAAAACTTAAATTCCTAGAGATCAATAATGTCATGCCCCGAATATTTCTCTAGGAAACTCAAAAAATAGTAGGTGTCTTTATAAAAGTAAACAAAAATGTTTGAGATTTCGGTAAAAGTTAATTTTGTTTGTCCTTCAAAGAGGACTGGGATGGAGCTCCCAGGGACCATAAAATGAAGAGAGACTTGGAAGAAAATAGAAATGACTCAAGGTTCGGCCTTTGGTTTCACAAATTATGGGAACAAAAAAGGAAAAATGACTTTTTACTTAGGAATAAAAAGTGGTGAAAGCAAGAATAGGGTGATTCTCAACTTACTGTGATGGAAATTTCGAACTGTTATTTTCTAGTTATGGCATTTTTTTTAGGTTGTTGTTGTTGTGTTGGAGGTGGCACTACTTCTTACTGATATGTCTCGATTATCTTAATTGATTCATGTGTTAACCTTTTTTCTATGTACTCCCTCATTGGACAAACTGTTATTTCATGCTTGGTCTTAGTTTTGAATAACTCGTTCTCTAGTTCTCTCAAATCAATGCTTAATTGGAGGAGTGTGTCATCGATGTCTTTGTTCTTATTTACATATTGGACAACCACCTTTCTATTTCTTCCATAGATGATATTAGGGGATAAATTTCGCAGATGAGATAATTTTCTATGCTTTTACCCCAAAAAAGATTCCCCAATTTCCATTTTTTCTAAAAATGTTTCACCCAAATTATATAGAATAAAATTATTTTATCTTTAAAATAGCCCAATTTTTATAGTAACTATATAAAATCCTTAGAAAATTGAATATTTTTACAAAAATATTGCCAAACAATTTACAATTTACATATTAAGGACTAGTAAGATTCGCCAAGGTTTCTACACTTTGAGATAAATTTTCATCCTTAAAATCATCTTTGATTTATTTTTCAAAGAACTCAATTGAATCACTAAATTCATTGGCCCATGCAACTTTTAATGCTTCCAATTGTTCTAACTATTTCTCCCTTGACAAAATTATTGCATCCAATACTAAATGTGGGCCATCTAACTCTTTGGTCAAATCAACAAGTTTCAATAATATGTCACCCATTTTAATGTTAATAGTATCACACTAAGTCAACAAATCTCTTAATAATGTGATTCTCTTTAACCAACAAGCATTAATCGGTTGCATGTGAACCTTATAGGAAAGGTTTTGATCTCTTATGTGTGTGTCTCTCTCAAAATTGACACCTTCGTTGTGAATGTTCCCACTGCTTATTTATAGAATCCTTCATCATTTTCTAAATATTTCTAGAGATATTCCTTAAAGTGAAAAACCCTTGTTGAGAAAGTAGTTGAGTTCTATGCTAATTCCCAAATTTCAAGGATCAAGTCTATTATTTTCTTAATGTCGTCTCCAATGTATTTCCTTACAACCATTAGTAAGCTATATGAACCCTTTAATATGGAATTGGTATATGAGACATCTTAAAGAATGAGTATTGGTTGTATTGCAGTGATAGGCTCGGAAAATAAAAATTTTGGAATCAGAGATTTCTCTAATTCCTTTATTCTCTATTTTAAAAACATTTTTTTTTTCTATTTCAAAAATGAACTCCTTCAATGCTTCTCTGGTTTCATCATGAAATTGCACAATTTTCCCAGGGTGGAACCCCATGAAAATTTATTTCTGACTACCATTTCTCTACAACTTTTTTATTTTTCATGTTTACTTTTTGTATTAATAATTTTTTAGAACTTTGGTGGTAGTTTGTGTGGTGTAACATAATATACTCATCTTCAAATATTTTTGGCTCTTGGGAAGCTAGTTCTTTAGTAATCACCCTGGTTTCCATCAATCTTTTCTCCTACAAGCTAGGTTACTCTATTACATCATTTATTTCCATGGCTTTGGGACTTTCTTCAATTTTAGGTATGTATTGTCCCCCATTTTGAGTTTCTCTTTTTATTTTTATGGAAGTATGAATAGTATGAGATTTTTCCATTGTTTTCTTAGTAGGGTCCTTATATCCATCTTCATTTGAGTTTCTAGTGGATGTCATTTTATTTTCAAATCACCAGTTCGAGGTTTAGTCTTCATTAAAGTACTTCTCTAGGATACATTTGGTGAATTGGGGTTTTTATTGATTGTCTCTTTGCCCCTTTTCCTGTAACACTCATTATTACTTTCAAGTTCTTCAATATCATTTAGGGTTTCGTCAATAGAGGCCTCAGGGAGATTCTAGTTATCTCCCCCTCCTTCTTCAAATTTCTCTTACTTACTAAAATATGAATAATACTCGAATAAAACATATGTGTAGAAAATAAATCTTTTGGATCAAAACCCTTGATAGCTTGGGATTTCTTCAAACTGAACTGGTCCAATTGAAAAAACAAATTCATCTAAATGAGAGATATGTTTGACTACTATCTCTCTAACTCTCCATCGCAATGGAATAAATTGTTTTCTTCCTTTTCTCATTGAAAATTTGTGCCCATTATTATATTTTCTACAAACTTCAATGAATAAAATTCAATCAAACACACAGAATGGTAACAACAATGGTTTCCCTGGAACCCAAACAATCTTAGAACACTAAATTCCTCCTAAGTTTCAAAAACTCCTTTCTAGTTGAGAAATGAAGAAAATTCCAATGACATCCTTGATGCGGTAATGATTTCAGGTAAAATCCCCTATAGTAGTGGGATTACCACAACAAATCAATAATCGTAAAGAAATAGAATTCCAAAGACAACACACAACAAAGATATTATAACCGATTCAATTGAAATAACTAACTATCTTGAGGAGAAGAATAATAAAATCATCGGTGGTCCTACGTTCGATGTCGTTCCCAAATTCTGGAATCTTCTCACTCTTTGCTAACAGTTTCCTCTGTGACCTACAAGAAATTCAAGCATAAAAGTCTACACAAAGAAGTAGTTATACTAATAACTACTCGTTGGTCCAGTTAAATAAAACAGAATAATCAAAGAAACTAGTTTCCTACAAACATATATGAAATAATTGCAAATTAAACATTACAAACACAATGATTCTCAAAGGAATGAGCTTCTTATATGTATTCAACAATTAGGTACTTACATTGTATACATGTCCTCTGCAGTGCTTCCCTGTCAAAATAGACTCTGGATCCCTCCACCCAAGCTCTTGCTATAAAGTTTGGTCTTGACCTTCGATCCACCAATAGAATCAAGGAGGATATAAGGGAAACTACTAGATAGATAAGAAGGTGATCAAAAATGGTTGGAAACAAGGGTTTTTGGGTCAATAAACATCATAGGTTGGGATGTATATAGGCTTACAGACATGGCAAGTGTAGCCAAATGGATATTTTCTTTGGTATGAAAGGAATCATTACCTTTATCATTAGACAAAATTCTCTATTTAAGCCATCTCTAGTTGGTTAAAAACTATTGAGTACTGGTAAATGGAGTTAGGAAACTAACCAAACCCGTAAATCAACTTTTAATTAGGCAAAAATATATTTTTTTATCATTTATTAACATGTACACAAATTTCCTTGAAGCAACCCATGTATACTCATTATGCATAATTGCCAAGGTGTGTACTGGTAGCTAACACAAGCTTGGGAGAACCCAAATCTTGCCAAGCCTAGGAGGATAAAATACTTGTGGAGGCTCCTTTATCTACAATACATCGGTAAATGCTCATTGAATTAACTTTAACCATTATCTAGAAAGGCGTAGAAGAAGGAAGGTGAGGCTCAGTAATATCATTCAAATAAAAGGAAATCATCCTAGGAATAGGAGGGAGCATACTCGAAGAGAGTGAAATACCCCCTTGTTAAGAAGGTAATGAACTGGAAATGCTAAAGACATAGATGAAAGACGCTTCGTTCCCTTGTTGACTCGCAAAATCACAAACTAGCCACCAGCCTGCAAATAGTTGCAAGGAATAATTTAAAAAATATATATCATTTATGATATATTAAATATTTAACTATAGGTGGGACCCCCTAGGGAGAAAGAAAGGATGTTTAATTTCAATTATCCACAGGATTGAACGTTACAAGTCTGTTGAAGTAGTCTCATGTATATATGCAGCAATAATATTTCCTTTATCGGTATGATTTTCAATTTTATTATCAATTTGATTGCACAAGAAGACAAAAGGTTATGCTCATAAAACAAAAACAAAAAAACTTCAAAGGATCCTCTATCTTACACACATTCCACTCATATATGTTTTTGATGCATGTACAAGGAAATTTTGAGGCATTAAAAGGTTTTTTATAATTGTTGTGTCTCAACAAGCATTGATTATAAAGGTTGAGTTCTAAAATATGACATGGTCTAGAAGAGATGACAAGTTTATTTGGATTACCATATATAAAAGTTTGGTTACAACACCACATGTCATTACATTCATTTCATGTGTTACTACATTCATGTTATAATGTTATATATATGGAAGTGTTCCTTCTATATGGGAAAGGCGATATGTTGCAATTAAAAGGTTGACATATTAAGTTTCAATGCATATTATATATGGTATAACATATGGACTCAACGTTGATGTTGTCCACCACCTCACAATTATGTTTGGAACCCAATGGTTGATATATGTGATAGTTGTGATATTGATATCCTTTCAATGTGGTTTTAATTGTAATATTGGATATGAGGTCTGATATGAAGTCCCAACAGTCATTTGATTTGGAATTTAGGTGGTTGGTCGACATGGTTATGTGGCACAGGATTGTTGGCATAGATGGCAATGTTCTAGCTCTGTGATTTGTTGAGGATGAAAAGTGGAATATGATTTGGATTTAAAAATTGGTTTGTTTGTAATTTTGAAGAATGTGATGCCCCATGCATTCAATGCATGAGATGTGGGAATTTACTAATGAGGTATACCACCTTGTGTTGGGATTTTGGCATTTCATTTCAACTTCATACTGGTTGAGTAGCATTTCGGTTCTGAAGCTTAACTGTAGCAGTTGTGTTAATTGGGGAACTTATTTTTCATAAATATTTAAGCACCAAGGAGAGGTATGGTTATTCTAGCTTGTACCCATGAAATGCATTTTATTTGTTGCAGTAATGGTTTTGGAATAGCTCTGCTTGACTGGTAAATGTGTATGCTTGATTTCATTATCTTCTTGAACTCGTTTTGTTGTTCCCAGAGGAATTTTTATCACTCTTCCATTTACCTTCATCCTGAAAATTATTATCCCCGGTCCCAAGTGTATGAACTCATTGAAATGTCTCGGTGCTCTTTCCTGTTCTTTTTCAAAATAAGTGTAGGTTCTGTAACTCACTCCATCTCACTTGTTTATGCTTGGAATCTTCATCAAAGGTGGAAAATATTCATGGTTTTCCTTCTGCATGTTTCATTTTGTTTTATGTTTCAAAGGGTTTTAAACCCATGTCTTTCAATTGGAAACCTGTAATGCTACTCGACCTTGCATTGTAAATAACTTCCTTGAATGTTATCATGTCGTTGGATCTATTTGTATTTGAACCATACTATTGTCACCGTAAATCTGAAATTGGGGAATTGTTTAGTCCTTTTTCTCCATGGTAAACCCTGGGATTGGGGTCCTATACATAACAAAAATTATTTTAAATCTCAAGCTTATGATGGTTCTATATGTCTGTACAACTCGATACCTTTTCTTTCTATATATAGAAATATTTTGTTAAGCTTCTAGTAAAGGTTGTTATATTTTTTAACAAATAAAAAGGGTAACGTTACCTAGTTTCAAACCCTCATTGATTTGATAGTTGATATATGAGTTTTGTATGTAAATACTTTAGGGATATTTCACTTGGTTTGATTGAAGAAAGGTTTAGAAGAAAAGGGTGTTTACCAGGGAAACAGAAATTATGTGTATATATTAAAGATGCATGTAAATGCAGGATTGGTTTGGATCCTTAGTCATTGGTTGTGATGCATACTTATATGAGTTGTAATAAACATTTTGTTGGATTGTATGAGAATTAAGAAATATTTTATTTATAAATACAGGATCATATCCCTCGTACTCTCACTTTTCATTCATCGTTCCTTTAATTCACGGGAACATATATCATTTTAAATAATCATCTTCTTCCCCTGTTGTATGAAATAATACATGTTTTTCTATCAGTTTGGCATGGATATTTTGACAGTAAGAATATTTTTAATCGATTAAAATTACGGTCAAGAGAAGAATGTGAAAATGATATATTTCTAGATAGTTATTCTTTAATGAACTATGTTTGGGATGAAGTCATAAGTCATATATTTTGGAAAATGGTTGATTTATCAGGGCCAATCCCTTCCATACTCTCATTTTACATAAATTATTCCCTATTCCCAAATATCATGTTCATTTTAATTCATATATTTTCCCCCTGATACATGAACAAATCCAAAGGTTTCTTGGACATAAACATTGGATATGCTAGGATTTAATGAAGATATGTTTGAAACGATAAGTGTGAGATGATTATTGGGATACATTTGGATATTGGAACATGGTTGATGATTGATGGGGTATTATTTTTAACATGCAACATTATTTCCCTTGTCATATTTTTTCACTTTCCATACATTACAAAGCCCCTCACATTCCCAATTACATTGTAATTTCCATGTTCTTAAATAATGACCAATTGTATGAGGTGGTGAAGTATTTCAAAGAAGAGATGAAAGTTTGTCTTGACGTTACTGTTCCCATTTATCCTTGGTTGTATGAATTCTTTCTTGTTGATCAAGTCAAATCTATTTTAAAACTATGTTAATGAAAATGGTATTTGATATTTTACTTTCTATTGTATACATACCCTAACCTAACCTCATGATTAATAGATGAGCTTCTTCAGTAGAGGCAGGCATGGAAAAGGAAACAAAGGTAGAGGAATAAGGTCAAATAATGTTTGCCAAGGACAAACAAAAGGCTTTGATTTTCAATTCACGTTGATGTTGATTCTGAAGAGTTTAATCAACTCTTACAGACGTGTTTCTTAAACTTATCTAGACAAAGATTCTTTCAACCTCCGCTTCCATCTAAAGACCACCTTTGCACCCACATCCTAACATCTATGGCATACCAGTACAACCACATGTGTCTTTACCACCTGAGGTCCCACCCAATGATGGTTGGAATCATGTTGTAGATCATCCTCGAGTTCATGCTAGTGGATGTCCCACAATTTCATATCCATTACCTCCTCCTCCACCTAAGAGTATTTCCTTACACATTGCATCTGAAGTATCTCATGCTCATTCAAATCAGCCACTAAAAAGACTTAAGTCCCTTTCCCAAGAACTTGAACCTTCCAAAGGGAAACAATTGGCCAATTCTACTAAGTTTGACCAATATGAAGCATCCTCACACTCAATCATATCACATTCCAAGCACCTTGGACATGAGGATGGACATACCCCTTTTGAAGATATGCACCCAAAAGCATTAGCAGTTAAAGATAACATTCCCATCAAGGTGGATTCTCATATGCCCAAGCTAACAGAGTCTAAGGAAAGTGGACGGGGGCAAACTGCCTCACACAAAAAATATGATTTCTGATTTTATCATGTTATTTTACTTTGGTTTCGCTATTGGGATAGACTTGGTTTATTTATGGATAGTAGTATATTTTGGAAATCTTGTTGAATTACTTATTTTTGGGCATATACATGCATATATATATTTGGTATTTTGGAGTCAAAAGTATGCTTTGAGTTATTTAATGTATGAGATGATTGGGATATATGTTTATAATGATGTTTTGGTGATATTGATTCATATTTATTGATAGAGGAACAAGGGGATATTTTGAGAATTAAACAATAGAGTTTTTAGGGGGGTCCCCGCCTATTAGTTAATATTTGTATACCCTTATCATCATTTATTAATATTTAATTATGAGTTGTCCCTGTTTAACTAAAATTTATTTAAACAAATTAACTAAAAGTAGTTGGAATCACTCAAAACTATTTTTTGGGAAATAAAATAAGAATTGAAGGGACAAGCAAAAAAGAAGGAGGAGAGAGAATCACAAACTCTAATAATATTTTATCTTTCTCTAGAGTGAGATTACATTACTACTATTGGCAAATTCAGTGAACAGACAGCGAATGCTTATCATTGATGAAAACAGTGGAGATGGCAGGATAAGAGATTCGAACGTAAAAGCTCAGGAGGAACAGCATTGAGGAAAACGCACGCAGCAAAGCTCGAGATACAGGAGTTTGCAAAGGAGAAGGAAGATGGTGACCATTGGATCCCATTCAAATCTCCCGAAAGGCCGACGGTCGTCGGATCTGTAAGAGTCGCACAGGGGTCAAGTCCTACTGTGCAGAGGAGAAATCACGGACAAGTCATCAGGATATTGGAGAGAGAATCCTAGCCGTTGATCTGGGTAGGACACGCGTCAGCACTCTGGTGAGGCATCGGGATATTGGCCATCAAGAAATTGAGGATCCCGGTGACAAGTGAATCGAGACATTGAAAGACTCGAAATCCCGGAGGAATAGGGACCATCCATCTGCAAGGACAGATGGCAAAGGATCGGGCACCGTCGGATTTTTGCTCATCGGAGAATCGGGAATTGGACTTTCACGAGTCTCGTGTTCAATTCCAAAAGAAACCCCTGAAATCGCGATGAAAGAAATCCTGACTGAATCTGAACCGTCAGATCAACATGTGATCTAGACTGTCGATCCAACTCACGTCAGATAGGGACACGTGGCACAACCAGGTAATGACAGGTGTCAGGCAGATTCAAAACTTCAGGCACATTAAAGTCACGAATCAGAGTGACACGTGGCAATATTTAACACGTGTCAAACCACGAGTGACGTCAGCAGAGTATCGGGAATCGGGGATCGGGATTTTGAAATGTTCAATTCACTTGACAACGAAAACTCTGAAATCGTGATATGCGATTTCATGATTTGATCGCAGCTGTTAAAACAAGAATGAGATCTGGAGCATTGATTTCCTTCATCGGAGAATCGGGGATCGGAACTTTGAAGTGACAAAGTCACTGGACCTCAGGAGTGCCAATTTCACGATATGCGAAATCGCGATGCAATCTGAGCCGTCAGATCAGGCTATGATCTAGACCGTTGATTCTAGACCGTGTCGGAGCTTCGGGGATTGCAACATGAAGTGGCAAGTGAATAAAGGCAACGAGACTTCCGAAATCACGATACGCGATATTGTGATTCAATCGCGACCGTTAAAACAAGATCGCACCTGGACCGTTGATCAAACTCTACGTCGGAGTTTCGTGATTCACGATATCAAGGAGACAAGAACACCAACAGAAAATATTGAAATCGTGATATGCGATATTGCGATACAATCGTAGTCGTTGAGTCAAGATTGCACCTGGATCGTTGATTTGAACGATTTATGGAATTTGGTGAATCAGGATTTATAAGTGAAAAACATGAAGAATGTTGAAACCCAATTTAAAAGGCAAGAATAATGAAGGTTATCCAACGGTGCGGATAAGGTTTGAATGTGATCGGAGGGTTACTGTTCTTCCACACACACTTAACACTTTCAGTTACAAATCCGTTACTAAAACGGACTCATCATCGCACATTAGTTGTGGATCAGTTGGTGTTTCGGTTGGTTGGATAGTTGTCGTCATTTTGCCCAAGGAAATGAGAAGTTGAAACGTTGTGCATGTGTGTATAAGAGATGAGGAAACAGACTGTGTCGAGTTAGCTGTACTGAGGAGGAAATGAATGAGACAGTAAGGAAGAATACAGAAGATGATGTGTGATAGGAAAGGATGCAGATGTGCAGAGTAAAATGAAACGCGGAGCAGAATAGCAGAGGAATAGAAAACGAAGAGTAGAATAGCAGAACAGATCAGACTTACAGAACAGAGAAAGGAAGGTAAGAATTGATTTATCTGAGAAATTGTCTGTGTATTGATTATGTTTATAAATTAGGGAGGTTGGGAGGTGCTCAGGAGGATTGTTGTCCTCAGAAGTTCAAGTGGGTGATTGAACACAGGAAGTTGTAGCTTCCATCTGGTTGCATCCAGAGAAACAAGGGTGGCAGGGTGGTGCTAGGGAGAACAGGTGTTCTCTGTTATGCAGGTTGGAGCTTGTGTAACTGGAAGTTGGTGCTTCCATCCAATTGGTGCTGGAACATTCAGGAAGTTGGTGCTTCCATCCAGTTGGTGCTGGAATACTCAGGGAGTTGGTGCTTCCTTCTAGTGGGTGCTAGAGAAACCAGAGAGTTGGAGCTCTCAAACAAGTTGTAGCTTGTAAGACAGAGGTAGAAGCCTCACATTGATTTGGTGCTCAATTGTAAATGATGTACAGAACTGCAAAAGACTGCCTATCATTTCGAAGAAGAAGAGGTTTTCTCCCTTTATGGGTTTCCTCATGAAAATATGTCTCTGTGTGTACTTCATGTGTGACTGATGGTCTTTACTTTTACTGTTCATATGTTGTACATTGTTGATGACCACATGAAGAAATATTAATAAAGTTTTAACAGACTTAAAATTGTTTAAACTTATATACAACTGATTCACCCCC
>ML784153.1:528869-543079 GCA_009831015.1 Picea engelmannii | reverse complement strand
AAAATATGTCTCTATGTGTACTTCATGTGTGACTGATGGTCTTTACTTTTACTGTTCATATGTTGTACATTGTTGATGACCACATGAAGAAAGATTAATAAATTTTTAACAGACTTAAAATTGTTTAAGCTTATATACAACTGATTCACCCCCCCCCCTCTCAGTTGTTTTAGTATTTCCAACAACTACTTCATTCATTTTTGAAACACTTAAAAGCTAAAAAATTCTTGTTGATAGCAGGGTCTTACTCAAGGTGGAAATAAGAAGGACCAAGAAGCATTGATTGTTGACATGATTCAGAGGGTTGATCATTTGTATCTGATAGTCTGTAAATTCTTATTATATTCCTGAATTCATTTTAAGTACTAATTAGGAATTTTGTGCAGAGTCAAGGCAGTGATATACTGTGTCTCGTTGATCCAATTATTTTTCAGTCTTGGTTTTACTTAGAAGACACCATTCTTCTCTTTGTGATGTAACATTCCACCTCTGACTTCTAAGTCTTATTATGGTACTTACCCATTCTGGGGTATGAGAGAATTTTTTTGGATGTATTTCAGAACTGAATAAATAAAATCATTTGATTGTTTTGGGGTCTCATTTTGGACTATATGTGTAATCTTTATTTCAGATTTTATGTTTTATGATTGTTCATTAAATCTGTTATAATTTTTTGTTACAAACATTTTCTTTATTTCTTTATCATAAAAAAAACACAAAAGATAGCATTGGTCCCAACAACGTATTTCTTGAGGATTAAATGACATTTTTTCAAAAGGCTATAAACATAGGGTAACAAACCTCCCTATCTTGCTTTATCCCAACAAGATTTGAAAATGTTGGTATTAGGATATCCATTCCTTTTCATCAACATCCCCAAAAGAAAAGTGATATCAATAGAAGATTGCATCAGCACAACCACTTCCTCAACCACTAGTTGAAAAGGTTGTGAGACAACATTGTCAAGGAATTCTTCACCCTTCAAAAGAAGAGTGGGATCAGCTGAAGATTGCATTAGACTAACCACTTCATCAACCAACGACTGAATAGGTTGTTTGGAAACCAAAGATGACTCAGAACTAGAAGGTCCTTCAGACAAGGACCATGATTTTAGTACCTCTGGAATACCAGGACACATATGAGTAAGGTGATCTCCCTTGCAAATCTTACAAGGGAACTTGGGATTGCTTTCTATTCATCTAGGTTTCTTAATAGTATTAATGCCCTCATCATTACTTGCAATGGTTGTTGGGTTTCCCCCAACATGACTAGTAGAGGTTGGTTTCCCACACCCAACATGACTTGCAGTGGTTGGAAGCATATCTCCAACATGATTAGTATAGGTTGGTGGCATTTGTCCAGTATGACTAGCAATGACTAGACTTTCACTCCAAGCATTACTCACAGATGTTGGAATACTGAGAGGGGGGGTGAATCAGTATGAGCACTTTATTATCACTTTTAACGACAATATGTAATCACTAATTTCATCAGCAGGGTATCATCAATATATCATGAGCAGTATAAATCAATAGAGCATAATAGACATCCACATAAACAAATTACACCAGAATTTACGTGGAAACCCAAATGGGAGAAAACCATTGAATGATTGTCTTATATATCAAAAGAATACATTCATTGGAAGCACAACTTCCAAATTCTCCAGCTACAATTGGAAGGAGGTTGTGACCCCTATTTATAGGCTCCAACCTGAATGAATCTACAACTCCCTGAATTATCTAGCTCCAACCAGAAGGAGGCTACAACCTCCTAATTCTCAAGCTCCAACATGAAGGAAGCTCCAACTCCCTGAGTTCTCCGAAACCAAATGGAATGAGGCTATGACCCCCTTTCCCTTCCCTATCCTACCACCCTGAAATATAAATGTAGAAAAAATTGTCACTACCAGAGATATTATCATTGCCTTTGATAATCAACCTGTAATCCACCTGTCGTCCAACCTGTCACTGTCACATCAACCTATAACGGATTATCAACTATGCATCAGTTGTGCATCAACCTGTAACATGTCATTGTCCCTGTCACTATATATGACACTAATATATCAACCAAATCCACTCATATATACCATATCAACATCAAATATCCAAACCATGTACCAAAATTTACCTCAAACATGCATCATACCATATACCATAAGATGTGCCTCGAATATATGCCACTATAAAAAATATGTGCCTCTAACAATGAACCATAATAACCATATACAATATACCAAGGATATGTCTCAAACATGTATAATGACATCAAAACATAAGAAACCATATACCAAAAGTGCCTTCAAGACATGCCTCAAGCATGTGCCATACCATCCATGATACAAGCCTCAAAGAAAGATATAAACGACATACCTTTACTCATGAAGAATACCTAGTGCATACATTTTTCATATCAAACAACCAACCTGGTGCATGCCATATTCATCAAACAAGAGATGCCATCTTCTTCAAACTCTTTTCCATAGATTTGTGACGGGTTCCACTACTATCTATGAATATCTATGTTTTTCTCTATTGCATCTCACATACATCCACACCCTTTTGAAATGTAACCCACAAATACCTCAGAAATTAGGGTTACTCACATTTCTTGTAACTCTAAGACTTTCACCTTTGAATTTCCTTCACATTCTCAGACTTTCTACCTCAAAATCAACCTCAGATTCACCAATAGACCAAAATTTCTTCACAAGATAGATAAAAAAAAGAGATGTGTGTGAATGTACTTATGAGAGACTTCTTGAGGTGTATTTATAATTTTTCAAAGTAACCACTTTCCTTACTTTAGGGGTTTCTTGTCACAACCACTTAACCCTTTTATTAATTGTCTTGTAACGAACTAGGGGCTTCGTAATCCATCTTTGGGGCTTCCAATTTCATGACCCCATAACTCCTCAAATGTGAGGAAGCACATGGTGTACCACCTATCACCGGAAATGGCATGGCAATGGATATCCACTTATGATTGTGTTACCTCCATTTACACTTTCCTTCATGTCCTTATTCCTCAAAAAACTTCGGGCTTCATGACCACACCACTCGATATTCTTGTAGAATTCTTCAAAGCGTCTTCCCATGAGGTCCATTCTTAGAGCTACTCCATAAGGGGTCCACTTTAGAGACTTCTCCAAATACACCCATCACTTATGTTGACATCAATGACAACCATTGCTTGTTGACATTAATGACAACCAACTATCTAACAAACTCCCCCTTTGGAATTGAAGGAAACATCGATGGCATGGTAACATTCATGCTCTTTCTTATGCTCCCCATGCGACCAACATTCCCCCTATGACCAATGCTCCCCCTATCTTCGTGCATTTTTTATTTCTATTTGTTTCCATGCCTTTGTTTTCTCTCTCCCCCTTTGACATCAATGGAAAAGGGTAATTTTCCTTGGGGTTGTTCCCCCTGCCAATAAGTCTCTACTTTCTCTTCATGGTGCTTCCTTGTGTAAACCTCAGATGTATATGAAAATCATTCAAAACATTATTTACTCATATTCTTCATGTCTTCTGCTTCTCTCCCCGTGTCTTATTGTGCCTGATGTCATGTGGATCACTATGGAGAAGAAACTATTCCAAGTTTTTTTTGAAGATACTCAAAGCTCTCCCTCATAAGAGGTTTGGTGAAGATATTTGCAATCTTCTCTTTTGTCCCAATGTACTCTAGCTTGATGTTTTTCTCTGTAACCTGCTCCTGTAGAAAGTGAAACTTGATCAGAATGTGTTTCTTATTAGAATGAATTACTAGATTATTGGAGATATTGATAGCATTGGTGTTATCACATAGTATCATAATAGGCTCGTCATATTCCACATGTATATCCTGCAAGTTCTGCTTCATCCAGAGAACTTGATTCCAACATGTTGTCGCTGCAATATATTATGCTTCTACTATGGGAAAAGATATTGATGATTGTTTCTTGCTTAGCCATGATATTATAAACTCACCTAAGAATAAATTTTCTCCACTTGTACTTCTTCTATTGTCAATGATACCTACCCAATATGCATCTGTGTAGGCGACCAAAGATAGTTCTTTCCCTTTTGGATACCATAATCTGAAATCTTTTGTTGCTTTGAGATATCTTAATATTATCTTTACTTCCTTAACATTGTTTCTTTTGGTGTTGCTTGAAATATCGCAACCTGCCCAACTGCTTGCATCACATCCAATCTTGATATTGGCACATAGAGTAGGTTTCCAATCATCGATCTGTAGAGTCTTTGATCTACATCCTTAGATTCATCATTCATGCTCAACTTGCAACTAGTACGCATAGGAGTACTTACTAGTTTGTAGCCTTCCATTCCAAACTTCTTTATCATTTCTCTGATGTACTTAGTCTAGGAGATGAAAATACCTTTATCATGCTGACATATAGGTAATCCAAAAAAGAAGTTCAACTCACCGAGTAAATTCATTTCGAACTCATTATGCATGTCTTTTGCAAACTTCTGACTCATATTGTCATCATCGCTTCCAAAGATAATATCATCTACATAAACTTCAATTATCAATATATTGTCTCAATCCACTTTTAAGTAGAGATTGTTGTCTACATTTCCCTTCCTGAATCCTTGTTGTTGTAGATACCTATCCAGTCTTGAATATCGTGCTCTGGGGGCCTACTTGATTCCATATAATGTTTTCTTCAACCTACAAACATAACCTTCATTTTCTAATAGTAGAAACCCTTCAGGCTCTTCGATGTAGACTTCTTCTTCTAATTTTCCATTTAGAAAAGATGATTTTACATCCATCTAATACACCTTGACTCTTTTGGAATGTGCATAGGCTAAGATCAATCTAAATGCTTCCATCTTGGCAACTAGGGAAAAGGTCTCTTCAAAATCTATACCTTCAATTTGAGTATATCCTTTGCATACTAACCTTGCTTCGTTTATGGTTACCTATCCATCCTTGTTCATTTTGTTGCTAAACACCCACTTTGTACCAATCACGTTCTTGTTCTTCAACCTTGGAACTAGTTCCCATGTGTTTTTCTTCTCTATCTGATCCAAATCCTCATCCATAGCCTTGACCCAGTATTCATCATTGTTGGCTTCTTCAAAACTTCTTGGTTCAATTGTGGATAGCAGTGTTAGATGCCTTTGTTCGGGTGAAAGTAGTCTTCTTTGGGTTTCAACTCCTGCATATTTATTCCCAATAATCTGTTTTGGTGGATTATTTTTCTGCACTCGTCGGCTAGGTGTATTAGGAGGTATATTTTTCTCATATTCCTCTTTCTCTGCTTCTAGCTGTTCTTCTTCTTTTAGATCTTCTTCATCATCTTTCTCTTATGAATCTTTTCTTCCTTCTTTTTCATTTCATACATTTTCCTCATCAATCATTACATCGATGCTTTCCATTATTCTATTGAGTCTTGGACTAAAGCATTTATATTCTTTGTTTTTGCTTAAATACCCAACTAGTATGCCCTTATCAACTCAGAAGTCAAATTTTCCAAGTCTACCATCTTCTCTTTTAATACAACAATGTCTTCCAAGTACTTTGAAATGATTCACATTTTTCGGTCTTCCTTTCCATAATTCATAGGGATTCTTATCAATGTTACTTCTGAGCATTCCTTTGTTCAGGATGTGAATTGTTGTATGTACTGCTTGTGCCCAAAATATGTCACTCAAATTGGAATCTTTCAACATGGTTCTAGCCATTTCCTGTACTATTTTGTTCTTCCTTTCGACAACTCCAATTTGTTGAGGTGTCCTCGCTGCTGAGAACTTTCTTTTTATTCCATGATTTCCATAGAAATCCATGCATTCTTTTGATGTAAAGTCTCCATTGTCTGATCTCAAACACTTGATTTTCGAATCCATATCAGTTTCAATCATCTCTTTGTATATATTGAAGTGTTCGAATGCATGTGACTTATTTCTGAGAAAGAAAATTGCAGTCATTCTTGTGTAGTCATCAACCAGTAGCATAAAATGTTGTTCACCATTTAATCCCTTCATTATTGTAGGCCTACATAGGTCAATGTGTACAATCTACAATGGTTTTGTCGTGGAATACTCTTTTGATTTGAACTTGGTCTTGGTTTGTTTTCCTTGTAGATAATGCTCACATAAAGTATTTGTTGGATTTGAAATCTTAGTCATTTCTTTCACTTCTTCCTTTTTGTTGATTTTGAGGAGGTCATCAAATTTCATGTGACCCATTCTTCTGTGCCAAAGCCAAATTTCATTCTCCTTTCATAAACAACATCTTTCCTTTCCAATTTCATTCAGTACATATATGTTGTTTGGGTTTCATATAGCTATATCCACCAACTTTCTTGATCCTTCCTTCCTTATCTCACATTTTTCTGAGTCAAACAAAAGTTTGCGTCCTTGATCACACATTTGACTTCAATTTAGAATATTGTGCTTCATATCTTCGACCAGTAGAACGTGTTTTTCCTTGGCATCTTTTCTTCCAAGATTGATTGTACCTATACCTATAATTTTGGTTGAGTTACCATTTCCAAACGAAACTGGTCCATCTTGTTCCTTCTTTAGGGTCAGAAACATGTTCTTGTCACCAGTCATATGCTTTGAGCAACTGTTGTCAACATACCACCCACTTTTCTTGTGTAGCACTTGTAGAGAAAGCAAGAATTCTTCATTATTGAATTGAGCATGCTTCCTTCTCCATATCCTTTGTTGTTCATGTTTGATATTATGCTTCGGTTCCCTTGGAGGAACAATCAGTCTACAATCTTTGGCCATGTGTCCAAAATTGTTTCACTTGTAGCACTCTACTTCATTGCTTAGTGAACCAAAATTGTTGTGATTTATGTTATGTTGTTCATGTGAATTTCTAGGATAAAAAAAAATCGAATATCCTTAATAGTTGCTTCTATTCTTGGCATAGGCTCTACAATTTGTAGATTTGTGTCCAAAATTATTACAAGAATAACATAAACTAAGAAAAATAGTTTGATACTTGGATGTAGGGGATCTTATAAATGGTGTTTCTCTTCTAAATCCTTCTTCGTCTTGAGATGTTGTTCATTGTTGATTATTTGTTCTGAATCCTCTAGGTGGTCTGGTTCCTCTGTGATTTTCTTCTTGAGTCTTCTTGTATTCTTATTTCTTGATAGTTCCTCTAACGATTTATGCATAACTGCTTTGTTTTTCTTCTTGTTTTGTCGTCATGTAGCTAGAACCTTTCTATGTTTGCATTTAGTTGTATCCTATCCTGGACATGTCATAGTATGTCCTTTGACTATTGATGATATCATCCAATATTTTGGCATTATTTTGTTGCATATATTTCTTCTGAAGATATTTTCTTAAGGTGACTATTTCTGCTTCCAAGCTTTCAATCATCTTCTCCTTATCTTCTAACTAATTTATGAGTGTTTCTTCAATCCTTTTGTATTCTTCTACCTAGATTTTTAACTTTGTAATTATCTGCTTGATTTCTTATGAGTTGAAATTTCAAGATCCTTCTTTCTTATTTAATTCTTCCTTGAGTGACTTTTTTTCTTTCTTTCTTTCCCTAGTTCTTATAAGGCATTGATTAATTATTCTCTGAGATTGACTTCACCTTCTTCTTTGGAATCCTCTTCATCATCATATACTTCCATGAAGAGTACTCTTTCTGAATCACTATCATTATCATCATCCTCGTCTGATGAGGAGTTGTCTTCCTTTGAGTAGAATTTTTTCTTGAAGAATTTATTTTTGTTCCTTCTCTTGTCTCCTTTTTTATTTTTATTTTTCTTTTTAGGATATTGTTCTTCATCGCTACCTTTACTCTTATCATAAGTACATTTAGAAACAAAATGACCAATACCATCACAATTAAAACATTTTAATGGAAGCATACCTTTGTACTTGTCGGTTCCTCTTTTTAACTTCCTTACGAAGTTTTCTACTTCTTCATCTTCCTCTGAATCATCATTGTGACTACAATCTGGTTTTGAATTTTGCTTGTTTTACTTATTTTTCTTCTTGGATGCTTTGAACGCTACTTCCTTCCTGACTAGGTTCTCTTGTTATATCCTCATTTCATAAGCTGTGAATATTCCATGTAGCTCATCCATGCTCAAATTGTCAATATTTGTTCTTTCTCCAGGGCTGATATCTTAGGATCAAAACTCATAGGTAGAGATATTAGAACCTTTTGAATGACCATTGATTCATCGAATTCTTCTCCCAGTCCTCTAATAGTGTTCATTTTTTCTCCATCTCACAGAAAGTAGGTTGCAGTGTCTTCATCTTCCTTCATCTTCAATTGCTCAAACTTAGCTCTAAGGGTTTAAAGTTTATCTTCCTTGACTTTGGTATCTCCTTCGCAAATATTTTGAATTTTATCCCAAATATCCTTTGCGGTCTTGCAATGCATAAATTTGACAAATAATGAATCATTCAAACTCCTCATAATGGTGCCTATTTCTAACCATCAAACCTCAGTGCTCCAATCTTAGCATATTCCATGATTTCCTTCCAGTGATTAAATTGTTTCTTGAAGGACTGCCTATGAAATGAGGATAGTCATAGATAAAACCACCTCTAGAGAAGCATCATTTAAAGCAGATAAGAATGATTATTGTGAGCCTGATGAAATTGAAGCAAAATTCGTGAGAAGACTAAAGAAAGGATCAGGAAAGTACCAAGGTAAGTTTCCCTTCAAATGTTTCAATTGTGGTAAGATAGGTCATTTTGCAAATAAATGTCCACACAAGAAACATGATCAAAACTTTGAAGATGAAGAGAAGCACAAATCAAGAAGATTTGATAAGAAGAAAAGTTTATGTGTAAACAATGATGACTCCTCAGATGACACCGATATTGATTCTTCTTGTGAAGATAAAGTAAATGAATTCATGCTTATGGCCAAAGAGGATTATGATATTGAAAGCATAGGCAGTGATGAAAATGAAGAAGAAGTTGTGGTTGACATGGAAGGAGAACTGATTAGTGCACTGGAAGAGATTGACAGACTAAGAATCAAGAACAGAAAGCAAAGACAATTGTTGATACAGTTCGAGAAAGACAGTAAAAAACCTGATGAAGACCTTGTCCTACTAAAAGTAGAATTAGAAGAGGCAAATAAAATCAAAGATATTCTGAAACAACATCTATCAGAAAAGAAAGCAAGATGTGAAGCATTAGAACAAGAAGTAGTGAAAACTAGGAAAGAGATGGAGAAGTTTCAAGCCTTGTATAATCAAAATCTGCCAAGTATCAAAGCCTTAGAAGGATTAGCCACCATTCTGAATCAACAAAGGAATCCAAAGTTGAAAACAGGTTTGGGTTATCAAGAGGGATCAAGTAGTGGTCATCCAAGAAAGAAAGACTTCATAAAGTTTGTCAAATCTACAACCAATGACGACAACAAACCTGCAGAAACAAAGGAAGATAATCAATTGCCCAGGATGATTAAGGAGAAAGGTGCCAAAACTGAATCTGTAGAACAAGGAAATAATGCACTCCCTGCTCAAAGACATCATCAGCATGGAAAAAATCGATTTACTCAAAGAAGACAACCATTTTCCAGGTACAAAGAATTTTTCTATGGATATTGTTCTACTGTTCTAACTTTAGCCACAAAGTTGTAAATTGTTCCTTAAGACTTAGACATGAGCAATTAAGATTTCAAAGGAATAAATATCTACCACAACAAAGAATGATACAGCCAAGTAACAAACCATCACAGATTGCAAATTTTCAAATTAAGTCGAGAGACATGCAACTAAGGAGGTCAAGAAATAATAAACAGTCAATGAGTAGACAACACTGCAACAATAACTTTGACCTATTGAACAATGAGATTGAATGCTATAACTGTCACAACTTTGTCCACAGAGCTGCAAACTGCCATCTAAAGAATTACAAAGCAAATCCAAGGATAAATTTCTTAGATAGAAAGGCCAGCACATGGAAGAGGAAAGATAGTGAAAAATGTGGTCAAGCACTTTCAACTCAAAAACAAAAGGCCTCTGTGAATATAGACAATGGATGTTCCAAGCACGTGACTGGAGACAAGGATAAGCTATTGTCCATAAGTAAAAGAAAAACAGGAAATGTGATCCTTGAAAATGATGAACCAGGCAAAATCAAGGATAGAGGTATGATGAGTTTGAGTAATGACAAAGGAGACGCCCAGTACGTTCTGCTTGTGGATGATCTGAAACATAATTTGCTCAGTACAAGTCAAAAATGTGACAGAGGAAGTGAAGAGGTGTTCACGTCCAAAGAATGTAAGGTAAATGTAAACTCGGGACAAGTGGTGAATAAAGGCATAAGGACAATTAATGATGTTGAAATTGAATCCTCCCCTGCAAGTAAAGAAGAAGATTCAAATACAATAAAAGCATGTTCAGTTAGCATTTTCCCCATGGATGAAGTAGGAGAAGAACCATGTCATAAGTTGGAAGCAGAATTCTTGAAGGTTGAGAAGGAAAACACCCAAAGCAAGTTCTTAAACAACTCCATGAACCTGGATAAGATCTTGGATAGTTAGAGATCACCAAATGACAAATCTGGTATTTGATACAACAAGGAAGAAATCAGTACTCCTAAGAAACCTGATACAGGTCCTTTGTCTATGAAAAAGAAAAGCAGGTATGAGAGTGGTTGTAGCATCTTTTTCTTGTGATTTAATATGGTCATAAAAGCCTTGGATGGTAAGCATCATGAAAGAAAAATGAAAATTGCAGTGATAGAGATCGATGAGAATCAATGGGAAGATCCAAAGGTTGTTTGAAAAGTATGAGCTACAATTACGCAGTATGTCAGCAAGACAGCAGCTCTTCAACAACAGCATTTTGTTTTAATTACATGACATCCTATAGAGATAACAAGAGGAAATACCTTGTCAGGGAAAGCTAACCTTTTAGAAACAAAGGAGGAAAATAGTCAGAAGCAGAGAGATAACAGTGACAGGGGGAGTCATCCACTCATGAGAAGAAAAGGTTGATGAAGGAGTCCTAGTAAGAGAGGTGAGCAATTTTGAGTTTTCCACAGAGGATACGGCATAATCTGAAGATGAATAGGTCCAAGAATCAGAAAGAGAAGACTCTGGTTTAGATACAAATATTCTGCAGGCCTCAAATGAGAGAGTCCATCCCGTTAGGGGGAGTTTGCGTTGGTTTAATATCTGATACCTCCTAAAAATTCTGCAACAGCTCAGGGAGAGCATGTTCTCTTTGACATTGATGTCAAAGGGGGAGAAAAGAATCTGGGTGCCTTTGTTGCCATCAATGCCAAAGGGGGATATTGTTGGCAAATGTTTAACAGGCAGCATATGCTTGTCATTGATGGAAAGTACAGCAACGAAGATGGCATGAGTACAGGAAGAATGTAATAGATGGGCACCAGAAGTATTTTGGGAAGACGTTGCAGAGAAATCTCAATAAGATCATAAGAGATAGTGCAGAGGATGGTTGGCATGCCTTACAGGCAGTATGTGCTTGTCATTGATGGCAAGATCAGAGTATGCAGCGAAGGCAAAACAAGGACAAAGTAAGCTTAGGAGGAATTAGCACAGAGTCGAACGCAGTGTGTAGGTGTGCACCAGGGTTTGAAGTTAACTCACTGCCAAAGCTCAAGAGAGATAGCGTACTCAGGATCTCAGGCGGATCAAAGGTCGAGGCCTTTGACACTTAGAAATTCTCCCAAGTAAGGAGGATGCGTAAGCTTGGGGGGAGAAGTGTCAGTGATCATTGGATCCCATCCTAAATTATCAATGGCCGTCAGATCTGAATGTAGACAAGAAGAGCACGTTGAAGAGGAGGATAGATCTCAGGCGTTAGATCCAAGCACGGGATATGACCATCGTTGGATCAAGGAGAACCTGCACGTTCTTTAAAGTGCAAGGAGAAGCGGGCATACAAAATCTCGAAAGAAGGAGGACTGTCCATTTACTGGTAGGACACATGGAGAAATATCATCGTTTCACTGACTGGAAAGTCAAAGGAACGGGGTTCCCTAACCTGCCGAATTTTCGAAATGCGAAACCCCGAAGTAAACTCCATTTCGAAGTTTCGGATACCGAGACTTTGAACTGTCAAAGAACACTTAACAACAAGAATGTTGAATTCATGAAATGTGAAACCCCAAAGTAAACTCCATTTCGGAGTTTCAGAAATCGAAAGATGGAGAAGTCAGAGACTCTCAACATTAGGAGTCCCAAAGTGTCAAAATGCGAAACACCGAAATCCCATCAATCGTCCATCTCAGGGGGTTATGTGGACCATTGATCCAATTCCATTTCAGATTTTCAGAAATCGGGAGATGGAGAAGTTAGAGACTCTCAACATTAGGAGTCTCGAAGTGCCGAAATGTGAAATCCCGCAACAAGACACGTCAGCTAAGAACACGTGGCACAACCAAGCAATGACAAGTGTCAAGTTGATTCAACATTTCAGGCACATGTAAGTCATGAATCAGAGTGACACGTGGTAGTTATTCGACATGTGTCAATCCATGTGTGACGTCAGCAGGTTTACATCACTTCGAAGTTTCAGAAATTAGGAGATGGAGATGTCAAAGAACTCCTACCATAGGAGTCCCGAAGTCGCGAACCCCGAAATTGCGATATACAAAATCATGAAGACATCAGGACCGTCGAATCACTTAGAGTGTGGACCGTTGATCCGACTTCATTTAGAAGATTTGGATATCGAGACATGGAGCGTCAAGAGACTCTACCATGGGAGTGCCGAAATCCCGAAATGTCGAAATGCGAAACACGTTTTGGCTCAATCTGTGGTCGCATCCATTGGTCACATCGGTGGAAAATGAAGGAAGGAGCTAGTTCAAATAAGCTCCATTTCAGAGTTCCGGGAATCAGGACATGGAGCGTAATGAAATCATTACCACGGGGATCCCGAAATGGCGAAGTGCGAAATGGTGAAGTAAACGCAAGTTTCTATGAATTCAATCCAACGGTGCAAGTGAAGTTGAACAATATCGCAGGGCTACTTTTGTGCCTCGCAATGTAACTGCTAGAAACCATTGATGGTCTCTGCCAGAGAATTCGAAGAGACCTCTATGTGAACGCCAGAGGAGATGAAGAGTCTCTAAGCTTCGTCCAATGAAACAAGACGATTCTTAGGGGGATTGAAAGATGGATGAGCATTGAAGTTTGTAACTGAAACAGAAGGCATAAGCTTGACTGTATCGAAGAAGACGAGGAGTCTCAACTGCCAGAGAGGTTGAGGAATCTTAGCAGAACACCCAGTGATGTTGAACGCGTGGTGGGAACCACCAGAGAAGATGAAGAGTTGCGATGATTAGGCAAAATCACTCGAGATGTGCAAGAGATTGGCGCGGAGTGAGCATGCAGAGGCATTGCGAATATTGCATGCACAAAGACAATAGAGACTATAAGAATGCTAAACAAAGAAGAGATAAGTTGTTGTCGTTGTGTAGGATAATTCAGGTGTGTGCAAGGAGGCAGAGCGCAGGAGCATAAATGCATAGTAGAGGAATGGTGCATTGAAGGGATATGGCACAGAGACTATAAAAGACAGAAGAACAGAAAGTGCAAGGGGTGTGCAGAAGACACTGATGCAGACAGGGCAGAGCAGTGTAATAGAATAGTGACAAGGCTGGTAAGCCATTGAATAACTTTATATCGATGTAATAAGTTTTAGTAACAAAGAATTTACATTTCAGGGTGGTTGGGAGGTGCTAGGGAGGACTGGTGTCCTCAGAGGTTCAAGTGGGTGCTTGAACACAGGGAGTTGTATCTTCCTTCTAGTTGGTGCTAGAGAACCAAGGAGTTGATGCTTCCTTCTAGTTGGTGCTAGAGAAACCAGGGATTTGGTGCTTNNAGGGAGTTGGTGCTTCCTTCTAGTTGGTGCTAGAGAAACCAGGGAGTTGGTGCTTCCTTCTAGTGGGTGCTAGAGAAAACAGAGAGTTGGTGCTCTCAGCAGGTTGCATCTTGCAAAACAGAGGTTGTGGCCTCACAATGAGTTGGAGATCATATGTATGATAATGTAAAGAATGTAAAGATTACTTATCATATAAAGAAAAAGAGGTTTTTACCCTTTATTGGTTTCCTCAGGAAATATCTGTCTCTGTATATCTCATATGTATGAATGATGTTGAATGTTACAATGCTTACTTCCATGTATTACTATGATTATCATTGAGAGGTCTGTAATGAGTTTTAAATATTCATAATTGTTTAAGCACGGTAACAATTGATTCACCCCCCCCC
>ML784153.1:487970-500786 GCA_009831015.1 Picea engelmannii | reverse complement strand
ATGTGCCCAAAATGACCTCTTTAGTGAATTCCATTGACTTATAACTCAAAATAGTCAAAATCATGGAAATCGTCGGAATGCAACGAAACCAAAGCCAACCTGTGCGGAATGGCTCATAATGATGGAATATGATCATCAATGCAATATGGACCCCACAATGCCTCTCAAATACCCCTGTACTCGCTCTAGCATCCATCTGGCTACTCTGGTCATCATAAATCTCTGCCCTGTGATGATGTTCCAAAGTGGGGACATTACAGTCCTCCCTGCTAGAAAATTGCTTGTCCTCAAGCAATACCCAAATCCCCCGAAGTAAAATACCAGGATCCCATGTCCACCTATGGGTTTCATAGTAGAACCCATCCAATGATGAACAATATCACACTCCACCCCTTGGATCCCATATCAGGAAGTGAACTGCAATACTCTGTGAAGAACAGTCCTGGAAGATATCAACCCTGTGAACCTCCTGCACCTGACCCATGGCCTCATCTCGGAATGAGTCCATCCTCCAAATCTCTACCAATATCCACACGGTCTCCATCAATTCCACATGATGATGCCAGAATGAGGTACTGCAAGATCTCTGTGAGGCACCCTCAAGCGCTATGCTAAATGGAAAGTTAGAATAACTTTCCCCTGCAATGGTCCACTCTCCCCTGTCGATCAATGAACTGCTCAATCCTGAAATCCATGGGTCCCATGCTAACCTCTGTCGACGATCCTCCTGCTGACACGGCACTACTCTGTCCACGACTGTCTGTCCCCTGCATACATACAGGATCCTCCTCGCCGGGATCCTCAAGCTGAAATACCTATGACCACCGAACCTGCTGCCCAGAAACTGTATTGGCATAGACACCTTTGTAGAAGAAGTACCTGTCCAAATGTCTCCATGCCCTATCATGATGATCAAGAGGAAGAAAAGGTCTCGCCCCATAGGACAAGTACCTGCCGTCCCACTCCAAACCAACCCAAGGTGGAGTGTGTGGCTCTCTGGTGCCACCTGGGTCATCATGTAGTGAAACATCCTGCTAACCAAGTGAACTCCCAGATCCCATGGCAAACTTGGAAGTTTATCACTTCCAGTCTCCGCTAACTGCTCCTGTGCTAGGCCGATCACTGTCGGAAGCCCACTGTGCTCATCTGTCATCACCAGGTCTATGATGCTCAACATCACACACCAAGTCTCAACTGTTTGTCTAACACGGTCCACCTCTGACCTGATATATGCCGTAAAAGTATTGTTGTCATATAGTCTCGGCCTACTCACTCTCCATGCCCCCAACCATGGCCTATCCCTCCTCATGATGTTGTCTATGATAAAAATGTCAGGATAGGTTAATAGAAACATCTGCAGCTGACTGTAGGACTGGGAGGTGTCACATGCTTTGGTCAATCCCAATGATTCGACCAGAAGCTCGTCCATTGGTATCCATGAAAGATTATCTCATGTGGTCATCACCAAGTCCCAACCATCCAGTACAACCAGAAGTAACCCCTCCGACTGCTGGTCAACCAACCTCCATCTCTCATCTACCATGCAACTGTTGAAATGGTGAAGGTGATCTCACACAACTATGTGCTGCTACAGAGGAGTGACATCTACATACTCCCATGAGTGTGTCTCCTCCCTGCAAGGCACTATACCCCTCTGAATGCCACCATACACCTTGACATCTCTCTGTGAGCTATCACTCATCACGGTATGCTCTGTCATACTCATGTCATCTCCCGCAAACTCATGTTGCATCACAGATCCTAGGCGTACGACTGGATCAATCTCTATATGGACATCAACCACTCCCAAGACACAAATGGAAGTGTCCCCCATCAACTGGTGCTCCTCTGCTAGATCATCAACATCCTCTGTCAATGTGACTGAATGATACATCTGATTGTCCACTAAGACAGATGAAGTGGATCTCTGACGAATCTCCTCAAGAGACCCATCTGATATAGACTTTGATTCTTGAAGGGCGGTATGTGTGCCTCTCAAGAATCCTCGAGTGCTCTCCAACTCCAAAGTGAGTTGTTCTACCTCCAACTCCTGCCCCCTCAGGGCCCTATGATACAACTCGCCAATCCCCAATAGGTAGTCTCTGTCTGTCAACAACTGCTGGTATTCAATCCTCATCATAGACACTCTCTCACGGAGAGTGTGAAAATCATCCATGGAAAATCCTCCATCTGAGCTACCCTGTGCCACTGATGCTCTCCAACCGTAGTCTGCCATCACTGCATGCATGTCATCAATATGTCTAGTGGCTACCCTGATCATAGCCTCACTAACTCCCAACTGTGATACTAAGTGGTGTGACTCCTGATCATAATCATGTTGGGGTACCCCCTCATGCCTCTCACTGCTAGTGCCATCACTAACAACACTCTCTACAGAAGATAAAGTGATGAAATTCCTGCTATCTACTGTGCCACTAGGTACTCCTGTATGCCACTGCATCCCATCACTAGATGACATCTCCCCCTGACTCACACTGTATCCTGTATGAGCAGTTGTATCCTCCTGTGCACTCAACCTACTACTATCATCTGCGCCCGGATCCCATATATCTATATCCAGACACGTTCTATCGTCATCCTGACTGCCAAAGAGTGCATCCTCATCCATGAAAACTGATCCTAGAAGTAAGTGCTCCATCCACCTATCAACCTCTGCCATCTGCTCAACCACTGGAGTCTCCAATAGTTGTGACTCCATCTCCTCTGACTGGCCTGTATGTGTGGGGTCAATTGCATGTACGTCCTGTACCTCCTCCTGGATCTGTGGGTCTACCTGTCCATCGTGTGCATCCCTCACACTAGGCTCATCCATCATACCTGACATGCCACTGATCTCCTCATCTGACGTGGTTATCATGGGTGTCTGAACAGGTGTCAGATATGTCACGGCCCCCATAGGAAGCTCATCATCTCTAGGTGCTAACACGTGTGACTCCTCACTAGTG
This sequence comes from Picea engelmannii, assembly GCA_009831015.1. Classification (NCBI taxonomy): domain Eukaryota; kingdom Viridiplantae; phylum Streptophyta; class Pinopsida; order Pinales; family Pinaceae; genus Picea; species Picea engelmannii. Next base: position 497,820 of record ML784153.1, on the reverse strand, counting down.
TCACCACTCTGCTGAGGCGTAAGGTCATCAATGGTATGTGATGTGTCTGCTGAGACACTGGGGCTATCGTCCTAGCCGTCCAGCTGCCTATCCACTACACAAGGGTCATCCTCCTCCTCATGCGTGCAAGCATCACTAGCCTATGTGCAAGAGTCATCATCATTATCCTCTGAGGTAGAGTCACTATCACTAGCCTCTGTGAAAGAGTCACTTTCATCATCTGAATGCTCTGAATCCACATCTATCGCTCCATCCTCACACACCTCACCCTCACTATCATGACATGCCTCAATAATGTGCTCCTGATCTTTTCCCCTGCACCTATGATCTAGTTCCCAAGGCCCCTTGCAATTGTGGCAAGGTTGCATGCTCCTACTAGGCGTGGGGTTTCTTTGTTCTTCCCACCATATAGCTGCTTTTTTTTTCTTTTCACCTGCTATGATCATCCTCTGTAAAATATCCCATGTGCTCCAATGGGGATTTCTAAAGGCTTCATATTGTAGGAAGGTTATTGTAGCCTTAGTTACCTTGCTAAGGCCATCATACATGATCTCCAACCATGGTATCTCAAAGGCTATCTTATCCACTTCTTTCCAACTATCCATTTATCCCTATGGAAGATCCCCCAGGTTTGCAGGATTTAAGCTCTGATACCACTATAATGATCCCAAGCCATTATGCAAGGATCATCACTGTTTTGGTGTCTTTTTAAAACTTTTTCCTGGTTGTGGTATTTCGTCAAACACTTTTTTGATCTACCTTTTAGATGTGATTATATGTGTGTATGCAGCAAATAACAGAAAGAGATAACCATGGAACAAACCTCAACCATATGCAATAAGATAGACAAGCCAAAACATCTCAATTCTTCTTTATTCATAAAATAGAGAAACCTGCGACAATGAAGATGTCAATCTGGAATGCTCAACAGATGGCCAAGAAGATAGACAATAGATAAGAGATGCTACAAAATGCTCCCGCTAATACAAAAGATGCCTCCAAAGGCTGAATGAGAAATGAAGATCAATACAAGCATATCTGAATGCCAAACTCTCCAACTGAAGAATGCCACACTCCAATAGAAGGTTGAAACCCTCAATAACTCGGCCCTTCTACCAAGAGTGTCCAATCACCCTAATAAATATGCCAACTAATAGATCGGGTGATGGTAAGAACAACCCAGGTGACTGAATCTCCAAGATCCCTCTCAATCTCTGTAGATCTTAAATCCCCCAATGAATGGTGCACCCCACTGGATGACTGAAACCCTAGATAATTCGGCCATGCTACCAAAAGTGTCCAATCACCCTAATAAATATGCCAACTGATAGATCAGGTGATGGTAAGAACAACCCAGGTGACCGAATCTCCAAGATCCCTCTCAATCTCTGTAGATCTAAAATCCCCCACTGAATGGTGCGCCCCACTGGATGACTGAAACCCTAGATAATTCGGCCCTGCTGAAGGAGGCCTCCAAATGCTATGAAACTCTCCAGAAATATAGATCGGGACACTGCAAGTCACTAGGTAAAGTCTCAGGGTCAGATCTGAAGTGTAACCCCTCCAAACGGACTAGACCTGGATCTCAAAAACGCCCTCCTTCTCTTCAATTCGTCCCATTTCTCAAGAAATATTCTGAGCCATAAAATTGTCTCAGAAAGCACTAGATCTGATGTCCAAGGACCTACAATGAAAACCCAAGTGATATAATCCTCAACGGCCCTGCCAATCTCCTACAACGAATCTCTCTCCAAAGATGGTGTGCCCCTCTTGCTGGAATCCCTCAACTGGTGCGCCATCTCTCTATCTGCATATGAAACTGATGTAGAATCCTCCTGCAACTGAGTAGATATGGAACTAGAATTGTGTGGGAGAGTATTTCATCTCCGAGACCAATCTTGGGACAAGATAGGTGGAATCTTTCACCACCGAATCGTCCTCTAGGGTTTGTTATGTCAAAACCCTCAAAACCCCCAATATTGGGCTCACTAGCTAGAAGCCGGAAATCAAATAAGATCATACATGAATGAATGAGAAGAGGCCCTTGCCTTTCCTTTATACTTTTTGGCTCACCTTGTCCCTCCAAAGTGACTTGCATTTTATTAATATTTAATTAATTAATTAAATCACTTTAATTAATTAATTAACCTTTTTACCTTTGAAAAGCTCCTTATCTCTCCTTGTGGATTCCTCGGCCACTGAAAGTCACTTCTAGCCATCCCATCATGTAGTGTTTCTCCTCCCGGTTCCAATGAGCTATTACACTGAGAGGTTCCTCCAAGTAATGTGCCCAAAATGACCTCTTTAGTGAATTCCATTGACTTATAACTCAAAATAGTCAAAATCATGGAAATCGTCGGAATGCAACGAAACCAAAGCCAACCTATGTGGAATGGCTCATAATGATGGAATATGATCATCAATGCAAGTTGGACCCCACAATTCCTCTCAAATACCCTTGTACTCGCTCTAGCATCCATCTGGCTACTCTGGTCATCATAAATCTCTGCCCTGTGATGATGTTCCAAAGTGGGGACATTACAAATTGATTGTGTTGAGTTGATTTTTCAACACCAAATCCCTTTAGATGAAGAAGAAGGGACTTGAACTTTGTGAAGAAGTCTTGGATGTTATCAAAGCTTCTCCGATCCAAGGAATTCAACTCTACCTCGAGCGAGTGGCCTCTCATTTCATCCTATTTTCCAAAGAGATCCTCCAATTTTTTCCATATCTCATCTAGAGTACTACAACATTCAATGTAAAATAGTATCCCCAGGAACATTGACATGTATATAAGGTCGTAGACCTCATCCATGCGGTTGAGGTACATATTTTTCTCGATAAATGATGTTGGATCAACCTTTGTAGCCATTTTTATTCAGTATAATCCTCTACATCTGAGTTGATGTAAAATTTTGATCTTCCCCTCGAAATAGTTATCTGACCTGAGAAGAATTGTCGACAAAAACTCCATTCTTTGGTACTGGAATTTCCTCCTGAACCTGCAAATAAAATGATTATGCACTTCCTCCTAGAATCAAATCTCTAACACCATGTGAACTTTTGTGGAAACTTGTCATAGAGAACCTATCTAGTAGAAAATTCATGCAAAGATTGCAAGAGAGAAAAGAGAAAGAGAGACAAGCTTGAGAGAAATAATGAATTGTATTAACTGAATGAGTAAAATGAATAATCCACATGATATAATATACATGTCTAAGTGAATGTGACATAGTATTTATCTAGAGATATCTATACACTCATTGACAGAAACAAAAGTAATTTTCCACATAGTCCTAGTTAATTGGTCCATGCAATCATCAGTTAAGTGAGTCACACATGTGGAGGTGAGAGAAACTAATGCATGCACATTATATGCACCCTCCTGACTGCATGCATGTGATATGTTCCCTCCTAGTGAACATGCAACTTTAGGTGTTAAAACTGAGGTTTACATGCATAAGTGTCCTCCACTAGTGTAACAGAGGTGTAATTGAATCTGAACTAAAGAAGGAAGGTGCCCTATTTTCTAAGAGGCACCCTAATTTGTAGGGGAATATTCTCATCTATAAAAGCACCCTCAATATTAGACTATCAACCTTAGGAAAATAATTACCTAGGTGAGTGTAATATATCCAACAATAATGGATAATATACACAATGTGTTTTTTCACAAAGGTCGTGGACTCTATTCCAATTATTCTGGAAAAAATCCAGTTAAACTCTTTATATGGATACTTTAGAGAACATACCTCAACTCTAGTAGAATTGATGTCAATTCTTGGGTTTGTGAGATAAATTTCGAGAATATTTGTGTTGGAACATGTGGTTCCATCATAAAACTCACCTTGTCAACCAAGTCTTTGGGTTGAGGACTGACTAAATTCGTAGTTCATGTCCACTTAACGGATCCCAGATCCGCATTTTATGGACAAGTGCAACCAACTACACCCAAGCTTATTTTTTTGGTCCATGACCAAAACCTATTTATAAATGATGTTTGTGAGAAGTCTATCATATCATCATATAACCTTCAGGGATCTTCTTTCTCTCTCATTGAGTGATTTTTTCTTTAGTGCTATGGTGTCTTTCAACACCATCGTTGCCTCTCAGATTAGTTCTCTTATGTGTTCAATCCTTGTTTCAACATGGTATTAGAGTCGATGGTTCCTTGATCTTGGAACTGTAGAGGCAATGTCAAATCCATTTTGAGTTTATTATTTTCGAGTGAAGAACTGCCAGTTGCTTGATAAGGTTTATCAAGCATTTACTAAATCTTCCAATATGGATTGACTGAGATTGATATCAACGGGGTTCTGCCCAGAACTATTTTCGTGATTTCTTTGTTGAACCTGGATAGTGTTTCTTGAGTTCCATTGATTGGTGGTTGGAGGCTCTCATCGTTGACTTAACATTTCTCAACTAGGTTTTTTTTGTTTGTTTGGGCACCCATCTCCATCTAGCCATGGCTCGACTTTTGGATCTAAACCCTCGAGGATTTGATTTCTTGGTTGAATCAACTTGATGTCGACTATTCTCTACTTGGACGCATGCCAAATTGGCTGGGGAGAAATGTTTTGTTGTTTATCAACCAGATAAATATGATTCCCTATAATATCTCTAACTTGATTGGTGCAGAACGAATTTCGACTCATAAATTCGACATAGAGCGGATGTAGCATTGGTCGACTCGACCAAACCTGGAGTACTCCAGATTTTTCATACTCTTGATGGCTCGATGTGAAGGTAGACTTGTTTGTTCATGTTTTTTTATCGACTACAATTATTTTTTACAGGACTTCCAAAGGAAGGAAGAGAAGATTTGAATTGAAGTCGGCCATCCTCTCAATCGACAGACCTCAAATTTTGTGTTTGAGATATGTGTTTTGACGTCGATTGGAAGATATGCCAACCACCTTCTATTTCCAACTATAATGGATTCTCGTCTGGATGTGCATACACGTGGATACCCTCGTGGATACATACACGTGTAGCCAACTCAACAACCAGCCTCTTCCTTACGAATGATATTAGCCATTATCTTTCTTCTTGCTCAATGTGTGGCTTTGTTCAATTCAACCATCCAACCCTTGATATAGCCAGTTGACTTGGCACTCAATTCGATGGTCGAAACTGTTAAATATTATGTACCCTCAACAGTCTGACCGTACACTGCCAGCTGTACTGGACAGTTGTACTAAAGTTGTACTTTCTATTTCTGTCTTGCTTGAGCATATATAAGCTCAGCTATTCCCTATTGTTGGTAACTCTTCAGTACTTCAACTTACTTCAGTTTTGTTCTGTACTTCTTCATACATTTGAATACACTATTCTTTTCTCTCTACATTTCTCTGTGCTTCACAATTTATCATGGTATCAGAGCTTCAGCAGTAAGTCTCTTCACACAGTTCGGAGAGCAACTCGATCCTCACAACGCAAAGCCTCACGGATCTTGAGAGCACTCGACACAGTCTTTTCACAAGGCTTGGAAAGCTGTCTGCACTACTCTTTAAAGATCGTCGTAAGAAGCTTGCGGAGGAAGCAGAGCATATAACGCTTGAAAGATCCTGGACGAAGAGAACGCAGAAGAAGAAACCCTAAATATTTTTGTAATTTTTTCAAGAATCGTCAAAGATTGACGAAGAAAAGCCAGAGGAGGCGAGAAATTTTAAAGAACTCGAAAATTTCCCTCACATCTGTTAAAGATTGAAGCACAGAACGAAGAATTCGTGAAATTCTTTCAAATCTTTGAAAGATTCACGAATCTTTTCTTCCGCAGGAGAAAATTCCATTAAATTCGGGAAAGATCGCATCAAACACGCAAGGAACCGCCATTGCGGCCATAAGAGTCGTCCTGTGAACAGATATGAGGCGGGAAACCAGTCCAGAAGGGACGAGGAGAGCGCGGAAAAGGCGAAATAATTTCAGCCGTCAGATCTTGCGCAAAGGACCGACAGTCGTTGGATCAGCGAGAAGGTGCACGAGGTTTAGTCCTCTGCAGTGCATAGGAGTGATTTTGACTGTTGAAGTCGTGAAATCCCGACGTCATCTTGACCGTCCGATCAAGAGACACGTGGCGAGATCCTATTCCATCGCAAAATCGGGAATCGGGAGTTGGATGAGCGAAAGAATCTACTCTCCAAAAACTCCGATACGCGAAATCGCGAAATCACGAAACGATCACAGCCGTCCATTTCAGAGGACAGGTGGCAGCAGATCAACGCATCGTCATATCGGCATTTCGGAGTTCGGGGTTTTCAAAGACCATTGCAACGGGACCTCGCAACCTGCGAAATCGCGATATGCAATATCCTGATCAGATCTCAGCCGTCCATATCTCATGGACACGTGGCGGACATCGAGGGCAACGTCAGCGTATCGGCATTCGAAATTTCAAGTTGACAGAAATTTGGAGCATCGCTAACCGCGATATCCCGAGGCTGAATCAGGACCGTTCATCTTTCAAGGACGCATGGCGCAAATCTGGGGACTCAGAAAAATTCCCGAAGAGGAAAGGGCCATCGGCATATCGGGATTCGGGAAATCGCAAAACCTGAGAACGAGTGATCGGCTTTCTTTCCAGTGAAATCCCCGACGCAAATCTAGCCGTCCATCTGTTCAGGACGCGTGGTAGAGATCGAGGCCTTCGGGAAATGTCCTGATAAGCGAGTTCATCGGCTTTTCGGGATTCGGCATTTCGCGGATCCTGGAGACAAGAGGTCTGGGACATAACATATCGCAAAATCACGAGAAGGGATCACGACCGTCCATCAGCTGAGGATGCGTGTCACAGATCGAAGCCATCGGGAAAAATCCCGACAGGTCAGTGCCATCGAAAAATCGGCGATCGCGAAATCGAGGAGACAGAGAACCTCGACATCAGAAATCGCGAAATCTCGATTCGCGATATCTCGATAAGATTTGGACCGTCAGATCGCAGCAGATCTGGACCGTTGAAAAGTCCGAAGGCGAATTTTCGCGTTTCGGCATTTTGAAAGGTAAAAAGGGGAAAAAGCCCGTAGCGCTTTATCACAAGGCGTGTGGTCACATTGAAAGGAGACCAAGGGCCAATTCAAGCCCGATAAGCTCCTATTGGCCATCGACAAATCGGCATTTCTGAGATCGGAGGTAAATACGAATTTTTCCCTCTATTTTTTCTGCAATTTTTTTTGAAATGGCATCATCTAGCAACCTAGGACCAACTCAGGGTCCAATTCTTCTGGGAAAGAACTATGAGTTCTGGTCTCTTCGAATGAAGTCGTTCTTGCAAGCACAAGAGTGTTGGGAACCAGTGGATCTTGGATATGTGGAACCAGATCCAGCCGCCCTCACTGCCATGGCAAATGCCCAGAGAATTGCTCAGGCAACTCTGAGGACCAAAGAAAACAAAGCAAAATTCTGGATACAGAATTCTGTGGATGATTCGATTTTTTCGAAAATCACAGGCGCTGGTACTTCCAAACAGGCCTGTGACATCCTCAAAATGTCCTACCAAGGAAGTGACAGGGTAAAAATAGTTAAACTGCAGTCCTTGTGGACACAATTCGAGACTCTCAGGATGACAGAGTCCGAAACTGTAGATCAGTTCATGACCAGAGTCATGGGAATCGTGAACCAGATCAGACTCATTGGTGAAACCATCACTGATCAATGAATAGTTGAGAAAATTCTCATAAGTTTACCCAGGAAATTTGAAATGGTTGTAACAGCCATCCTTGAATCCAAGGATTTGTCAAGATTTTCAACAGATGAACTAATTGGTTCTCTGGTGACACATGAAACAAGATTGCATCTCACAGATGAGTCAATCTCAAATGCCTTCCAATCTCAATTCTCATTCAGAAGAGGGAAAGGCAGAGGAAGAAGTCGAGGAAGAGGGAACAATCAAGGTAACCCTCATACCAGTGGAGGAAATAAACAACAATATCCCACTCAGAACTTCCAAGGTCACAGAAATCAACAACAAAATCACCATCAGAATTTCTAGCCTCTAAGAGGCAGAGGGAGAAGGTCAAATGACAAATCCAGCATTCAATGTTTTTATTGCAAAAAGTATGGGCACTATGAATCTGAGTGCAGGAAGAAGCAGGCAGATCAACTCTCAGGCAGAGCACATGTGTCAAATCACACGGGAGAAAACTCAGGAGGTGTGTTTCTCTCATGCCACAATACTGAACAACAACCTAAAGATCTTTGGTTGTTGGACAGTGGCTGCAGCAATCACATGACAGGTAACAGAGAATTACTTTCCAGCCTTGATTCGTCAATTGCATCTGATATTACACTTGGAAATGATCATTTAGTCAAAGTTCAAGGAAAATGAACTGTTCCTATTCTTACTCAACAGAATGTAAAGAAAGACATATGTAATGTCTATCATGTTCCAGACTTGAAACATAACCTGTTAAGTGTAGGACAGCTCGTTGAAAAAGGATATAAGGTACTTTTTGAGGGAGCATCGTGTAAAATCTATGATAGAAAACCCAGCAGAAAATTGATTTCTGAAATCTATATGACTCCAAATAGGATGTTTCCCCTTACCCTCATAACTGCAAATCTGAGTCAACCTTATGCATAGAATGCATCAACCATGAATGAAACAATGGTTTGGCATACTAGATTTGGACATCTACCATTTCAGAGTCTAAGTCTTCTTCAGAAAAACTCCATGGTCAAAGGTCTACCTATTTTTAAAGAGCAAATTCCCCCATGTGAGTCCTGCATACTTGGAAAACACAAGAGAACCAGTTTTCCATGGTCTTCCAACCAAGCCAAACAACATATTGAACTAGTTCACACTGACCTATGTGGACCAATGCAAACAGAGTCAATAGGTGGTAGTTTTTACTTTCTAACGTTTATTGATGATTTCAGTGGGAAAATATGGATCTATTTTCTCAGACACAAGTCTGAAACATTTACAAAATTCAAAGAATTCAAGGCAGAAGCTGAAAAACAAAGTGGAAAATTTCTCAAAGTACTCAGGTCAGATGGAGGAGGAGAATACAACTCCAGAGAATTTGCAAACTTCTGCAAATCTCAAGGCATCATCATGCAAGCAACAGCAAGGTATACTCCACAGCAGAATGGAGTGGCTGAAAGAAAAAATCAGACCATCATGAATATGGCAAGAACACTTCTCAAAGAGAAATGTCTGTCAAATACTTTTTGGGCTGAAGCAGTAGCATGCTCAGTTTAGCTTTTGAACAGATCACCAACCTCCAGTCTACAGATGAAAGTTCCCCAAGAAGCATGGAGTGGGACAAAGCTCAATGTATCTCATCTAAGGACATTTGGATGCATAGCATATGCACACATACCTTCCGACTTAAGGAAGAAGCTTGATGACAGAAGTGAAAAATGCATTTTCACTGGATACAGTGAAACATCTAAAGCTTACAGGATTTACAATCCAATCACCAAGAAATTAATTCTCAGCAAAGATGTACAATTTTTGGAAAACCAATTCTGGAATGATTCAGAAAATCAGCAAGTGGACAGTCAAAATCCATTGCTGCCAAGTTCTGAAAACACAGAACATTTAGAACAGCAAGTACCACAAACTTCTCTTCCAAGACTACAGGTACAAGGACAACCAGATAACTCACAGGATAACTCAACTTCCAGCAGAGAATCATTCTTTGAACCACAGAATCAAAGAACTCGAAGTTTGAGAGAAATACATCAACAGTTGGATGACTTTGAGAAACATAATCTTTTTGCTTTAATGTCATATCAACCTACATCTTTTAAGGAAGCAGCTAAGGAGCCTCATTGGGTTCAAGCCATGAACCAAGAAATTGACTCCATTGAGAAGAACAAGACATGGGATCTTGTTGATTTGCCAAGA